>JAHBCN010020507.1:0-15167 GCA_019359885.1 Listronotus oregonensis
AAAAATGCATATGAGAGTAAAGAAGTAGTTAATTTTTTTGGAAGAAGTAAAACAACAAAATTTAGTAGACAGAAGTATTATCACAAAGATATGGTGTACCACGATATTCACATTAATTTAAAATTTGCGTTCCATTAATAAAATAAATTGACGTTTTTATTACCTTTAAGTGCGGATAAAGATCGCTGCTGTGCGTTTGGATCAAATAAATCCTTCACTCTGTGGTAGACAACTTCTTTGGGCACATCTTCAGGATTGTGAAGGTAAAATGACTCACTTCCAATAGAGCTGGTTTCTGAGCAAGTGGACGTACTATAAAATAATACAATATATATTAAACATATGTTATCTAATTAACATAAAATTTCATAAAATTAATTAAATAGGAGGGCATATACAGTGACCCAATAATCCGTGGAATACCATGTCATTGTTGCTCATTGAGGTATATAGAAAACATATACTAAAGTTGTAGTGTTTCTAAACGGACTCATTGCGGTGTTGCCAGGCGATTTATAGTTTAAAACCCCTCTACATCTTTTATAAATTTTTTTTATGCTGGAACCCCAATTTTAAAATGAAAATTTTTTTTATAAATGGAATATTCTGTATATCAATATCCAACATTTTAAAAGTTTGCAACTACAATTAATTTTCTTACAATTTTTAATTACAATAAAAGTGTTGCAACTGTCGCAGTTTTTGCTGGTTTAATCGTGGGCTGCCATGCCATAACAATCGACAGCGCCCAGGGATGATTGTTACTAAAAGTCAAAAGCATTTAAGAAAATACACTGCATCTTATGCAGGGTATTTTTTATGATGGGATGTAACTCAAATATCTTAGCTATTTTTATCAACAAAAGTGATCTCAATCTGGATAACTAACATTTTATATTTATAACATTTTAAGTACTTACTTACAAACAAGGTGGTCACAAAATGTTTGGAAGACATAATTGGAACTTTGTAGTTAGTACTTTACTTAAAAGGTCGAGTTATTGTCTAATTTAATTAATAAGTACAAAAACGTGTTAGTTTGAGATAAAGCTCATAAAAATATGAAATATAGCTTATTGTATTCGGAATAATGTCTAGAAAAATGTATTTGAAGGATTTTTCAGCACGCAAATGGCAAGAGTTATTAACAAAGTTAGTTGAAAAAAGGACTTTTTGTTTTTTGTCAATAACTCAGAAATTATGAATAACAAAAAATTTAAAAAAAAAGATCCTTAAAGGGAAGGGAATTTCTAATAAAAACTCCCTAGTTCTATATGTGTATTTTATAATTATAATTAAACACTGAAAATTGGGCTCCGCGCGACCGCTACGGCTTGCGCGCGCCACCCTCCAAAGCAAGTACGCCACAAAAAGTTTTTTTTTGAAATTTTTAATATTATTAAAAAAAAGGATAAAATTATGGTGTCTTTTATACACCATAATTTAAATTCCCGTTGGAACCAAGTTTTAAAGGTCATTTTTCTACATTAACAATTTTTTTCCAACCTGCGTCTTTATTAAAAACAATAAAAAAAATGTTGAAATAATTAGTATAAAAGATTTTTCTGAAAGCTTTTTTCAATATATATTAATATGAAGAGGATAACCTTATAAATAGTGATAGAAAACAAGCCCGAAAGCCGGGCTAGTCTTTCTTGGTCTTGGTTTTGCAAATGGTCTTGGTCTTGGTCTTGCACCACCCGGTCCTGGTCTTGGTCTTGGTTTTGCTGCAGAGTCTTGCTGGTCTTACTTTTTTTGGTAGTAAAAATTTTAAAAATAAGCAATCTTAAATAAAATATATATATTTTTAATATTACAAATAAATAAAGATGGAGACTATATTTTTGTTTTAAAAATTTTTTAAAAATACCAATTTTAACCTTACATGACATTTAAATTATTTGATTAAAAAAAGGTATTTTAAGTGGGTGTTTTTTTATTTATAGCGCTTCATTTTAGTGATAGAAAATTTTAAATTTTTTTTTTGATGAAGCATATAAAATTACAATATGAGTATTGAGGGCAGAAAAAAAAATTAATTTCAACCAGATGTAAATTTCCATGAAAATATTCTGATAAAGCATTGGTTTTTTAATTCAAAAAAAAGGGATTTAGGAAGCTTTTTATTCAAATAAACTTTCTTGTTCAAATTAGTCAAACATTTGCCGTACAAAGTTTGTACAAATACTTTATAAGCATTCTCATACAGTGTGTCCCCAAAATTTGGGGGGGAATGTATGGGGATCTTGGAAACCACGATAGATAGAAAAACGGTTAAATGGGGGAAAATTTTGACAATTATGTTAGTAAGCTAAACCCGTTTACTACATGGTTTTTTCTATTTAGGTTTTTGAGAAATTTTGAAAAAACCTAAAACATGCATTTTCGAAAATCGGCCATATTTTTTTTAAGTGAAAATTTTTCCAAATCTGTAAAAACTTCTTTAAAACAACTTTTTTGTAGATTATGACCGAGTAGTAATTTTTAAATTTTTGTTTGGGTTTTTTGAATCATCATCAACTTTATTTTTTTATGGACGCCATATTGGATTATTACGCACCAAATAGTGCTTTTATTCTGATTTTAACAATGATAACATGTTATAATTTAAAAGTCTATAACCTCATTTATTTCAAAAAAAAAAAATTTTCTCAGTTGGCCTTGATTCCGGGGAACGTCATTTTTTTTTTAAACAATAAAATATTTAATTGGCAAAATAGATAAGCTGAACAGATATTTTACAGAAATGGGTTCGCGAACATAGCTATAACTTAATATCGTTACAACAAAATACACGTAACAAGTTAATTTAAACAAGTGAAAACAAAAAAAATGAAAAGTGGCTAAACTAATATTCCTACTAAAATGAAGATGTAAAATAACGACCCCAAAAACTAAAATATTGTCCATATTTCTCAACATATTAACGATATTTTTTTAAATAGTCCTAACTACCCTATAAATGGTTGACTTAGGTATGTGGAAAATTCCCCTCTATCAACATCCCTTTTTTAAAGATGTTTGTTTTTTTTTTAAAATTTTTGGGGGTTAACTTCTTAGGAGGGGGTTTTTTTTAAAAACCCCCCGAATTTAAAAAAATTTGTAACCATTTTTTCGAAAGTATGTTATTTTTAGGATGCTGCCTTGCAGGAAAATTGAAAAAATTTTTTTTGGCAGCTTTTTTAAAACATTTCTATTGCTTTGGAAATAACGTTAAAAAATATCAAGTTTTTTTTAAATAGTTAACCATTTCACAAAGTTGAAAAAAATTTAATAACGTACCCGAGCAAACTTGATAATGACGCTAGATGACTTTCCCCCGGGGAATTTTAACCAAATAAAAATATTTTTTTTTTGAAGTGGGTGGGGGTTATAAACTCATAAACTATAACATGTTATACATTGTTAAAAGGGGGAAAATAAAAAGCACTATTTGGCTGGGAAAAAAACCAATATGGCGTCCATATGAAAAAAAAAAGTTGATGATGTTTTTAAAAAAACCCGGGGAAAAGAAAAAAATTTAAAAAATTTACTACCGGTCATATTTAAAAAAAAAAATTGTTTTAAAAAATTTTTTTTCAGATTTAAAAAAATTTTTACTTATAAAAAAAAAATGGCCATTTTAAAATGATTTTTTTGGGTTTTTTAAAAACCCCCAAAAACCTAAATAGATAAAACCATGTAGAAAAAGAGATTAGCTTACTAACATAATTCCCCCAAAACTTTCCCCATTTAATCGATTTTCTATCTATCGGGGTTTTCCCCAAAATCCCCAAATTCCCCCCCAAAAATTTTGGGGCACACTGTTTCAATGGTTTGATAGTGGGGGCCCAAAAATCGATATATCAAAACCCCTTCATAAGGGAAAAAAATGAATATACAAAAATTATAGAGAAAAGGGCGTAAAATGAAAAAAAATTTTTTTTCCCCATTTAAAAATTTTTCCCAAAAAAAACCACTACCATTTAAAAAAAACTTCCTTATTTTTAGTTTTTTTTAAACCCAAAATAAAAAAAAATTTTAGAAAAAAAAACTTTTTAAAAAAAAACGTTTCCCCTTATTATGCTGGAAATTCTTGAAACTGTCATATGGGGACAATCGACGTAGATGGTTTTTTTTTTCATTTTCGGTTTTTTTTTAAAAAAATGACGTCATCATTATACTTTGGCATTGTTTTGATTTTCCCCCTAAAACCCAGAAAAAAAATTTTAAAAAAACCATTTATAAAAAATTTTTCCCCATATAAAATGACAAATACTTTTTTTTATTAAACCATCATTTTTTCCTTTATATCTTAGTTTTAAAGGAGAAACCAATGATGCCACTTCAATGTGGCACAAAAATAATTTTTTCCCCGGGTTTTTTAAAAATTTTTTGATCCAGAAAGGGGGGCACTAGATCCCATTTAAAAAAAAATTAGGACGGTGGACAATTGAGTCAAATCTTATTTTTTTTTGAAACATGTTACTGAATCTACTAGTTATCGTTTTTAGATTTTTATTAAAAAAAAACGTTTAAATTTTTTTTAAAAAAACCGCCTTTTTTTTTGGCAGTTCTCCCCAATTTTTTTCATGTCTGTTGAAATATTTGATATTAAATATAAAAAAAATATTATAATTAAAAAAAAAGACAAAAGTGCAAGAGTCTTGCAGGTCGGTCTTGGTCTTGCATCCTTTGGTCTTGGTCTTGGTCTTGCATACCCCGGTCTTGGTCTTGGTCTTGCAAAGGGGAAAGGGGTCTTGGTCTTTTCCCGGGCTTGGTCTTGCTGCAAGCCCCAAAACCAAAAAACCAAAACCAAGACCGGTTTTTCACTACTTATAAACATTTTTTTAAAAATCTTTTTTTTTTTTTATTTGTTAATAAAAAAAATTAAAATTTGGGGGAAATTTCAAAATTTAAAAAACACCGTGACTTTTTTTCTTTTTTTTAAAGTTTGGGGGTTTTTCCCAAAAGACTATTTTTTGGGTCTCAAAAAATTAAAAAGATAAAGGTCGATTAAATGGAAAGGGAAAGTTGCGAATTTACCATTTAAATGCCCCCTTTTTAAAAAATTTTAAAAATTTTTGGTTTTTGAATGCAATTTTTCCCTTTATTTAATCGACCTCGTGTTTTTTAAATTTCCGAAAAAAATGATGAGAATTTGGAAAAAACCTTAAAATATTTTAGTAAATTATTTAAATAACATAATTTTTTACCTATGTCTATGATTCGTCATTGGATTAATGTAGAGTCCATTTTCGGGAGCATGAGCTGGCTCCAAACTTCGTCCGTTGAGAGGTGGATGTAAATAAAACGGTTCCAGGGAGTTTAAAGAGTTTTTGGTGTTTTTTGAGCTTGTAAGGTTTGGTTTTGGTTTACAGGTTGAGCAATCCGATCCAGTACTATTGCCCTGTAATACATAAAAAAATACATTAATGATGGTTAAAACCTTATTTACTTAAGTCGCTTCGTCAATTTTACTACTATCTCTAAACTACCTCCATAAAGATCTTGGTAATATCACCTTGACAGACCAAGTTTTAATACGGAATCCAAACCACATACAACAGAACGCGGTATTCGCTCAATCAAACTACTAACTACGCCCACGTGCTAAGCGCAAAGGCCGATTTTTGACTTTTTTTAATTAAAATTACTTTATCCTGTGAGATTTTTACCAATGTCGCGCTGGTTTTTAATTTAATCTATAGGAAAAACTTTTTTAAAAATGTTAAACATTCCATATTTAGAAAAATTGAAGCAATATTACTTCCCATTTAATCACACACAGTTTAAAAAAGGAGATATCTAATACCAATCTATTTTAATTATTCGTATTAAAAGGCCAGTATTTAAAAAATGCAACGTTGCCGCCTTTCTAAATACTGTTAATTAAGTTGCAATAAAAATTTAATGGTGAAAGAAAAAAAAATTTAAGGTGCCCTTAAACTAAAGAGCTTTTTAATAAAGATCTACTTAATATAATTTTGGTGCAATCGGCCATTAAGAGTTTAACCCAGGCCCACACATCTGTCCCAATATTTAAAAAATAAAAATTACACAAATATACTGCAACGCAAAATTAAGGGATATTGTTTTTTAACAGTAATTTTAAAGTTAAATAATTTGGAAACTTATAAACCATTTTTTAATTACTTTCTTTTTAGATCAAAAGTACATCAATCTATTTTTAAATTATTTGTGGGGGAGCATTTTATTACAACGTTGTTTAATTGTACAAGGTGAAATATAGGGGTACGTCCCACAGTAGGTTTTTTAATTCACGTATGGGAAATGGGTAACATCAGTCAAACTACAGCTTTTACCTAGTGTGCAAGGCCAGTGGTTTATCTACTAGATAGTTTTTGAAATTTGTCTTCAACTTTAATAGTTTCAGAAGTATGCAATTTTTTCCTATTCGATGTCCATTTTCACTTTAAATATCATGATGTTTAGCAGTTAAGCCACAAGGTGATTACCATGGTTACTTTACATACTGATGACAGTTTACATTCTGGGATACATTAAAGGCCCTAATTGACGAGCGAGTAAAACTGCGGTTTTATTGCTGGTAACTCCCGGTGATCATTGCAAATACCCATCATTTTGTTATTTTACTCGGCTCGTCGGTAAACCGCGACCCAAAGTCGCCATTAATCGGCGATTGCGCTGGAGGACGGACGAGCTCCACGTCACATTCTTAATAATGGATCTGCGAACTTAAATTCGCGATTTTATTATAAAATTCATAAATGGCTTTCGAGAGGGTTCCTGTTCATAAGAACAATGCTGTGAAAGCCTTTCTAATTAAAAAATGGGATCCAGCGATAGAAGGAGGAGTTATTTTGACGTGTTTACCATCTACTGCACCAAGGCAATTAGGGAACTGCCACTTTTTGTTAAATTGCTGAGCCATCATTTTCATTACAACTACGTTATCAGGAAACTAAATTTAAGAAAACGTACAGAATTTATATCCAGTCCAACCCATCGGTTATTTCATTGCCTAAACTTCATCTTTATCATCAGAACTTCCATCATTACCCGGAAACGAAAAGAGGACACTCAAAATCAGGTATTTCGTTTGATCATTTAACGAGTCGGTCAAAAAAATGATGACTTCGATATTTTTGGAAAAAATCTTGCTAGTAAATTAAGGACAATGACTACTGAACAGAAAATTGTTGCTGAGAAACTAATCAACGATGTAATTTGAACAAATGGAACGGCTCTCTATAAATTCAGAAATTAACGTTGGATCTGGACATTTATATTATAATAAGATTGATAATTTAACTAGTCAACAATTTCTGCTGAAAATTCTCGAATAAAATGTGTATGCGATAACGCTTGTCTTTTCTCAATCCAACTTTTAACCCGAATTCTTGAAGTTTTCGCTTTTTTCTTAATTTCATGATATGCTATACTATCAAGATAAAACAAAGCTTTAAACTCCGAACAAGACATGTTACCTCAAGCCTCAATTCTTATTCATACGACTGTTTCACTCGCTAGTCGATCAGCACCAAACCGCGGTATAGGCTCGTACGTCGATCACCCACTTAAAACGGATCGCAACTTCACTCTGACGCATACGAGCATCTAACATACCCAGAGCTCTACTTACTTCTTCGGGACTCAAATGACGTCTAGGCATTTTAAGTGAAAAAAAGGTAGCGATCTTATTCTAATCAATTGACAAACTGTCATTAGTAAAAATGGACAAGTCATGGGAAAAAAATTTCTCCAGTCGTTAGAGGTTTTTTCCTCTAATCGACACCAGGTTGATGAAATTTGGCATACTATAGTTTTTTTAAAGGGGAAAAAAAAAAAAATAAATGAATTTGCTGAAAAGTGTCGGAAAGAGGGTGAAACACCCCCAAACTTTTGAACGCTTTTTTTTTCATGAATGGTTTTTTTTTCCAAAAATAACACTGCCATTCGAAAGAACGGAAAATTTTTCTTTAGAAATGACTTTCCACATCACAAATATTTTTGTTCCCAAATTTAAAAATTTTCATCCCTAAAGACTCGCGAAAGGCCAAAAATTTTTTAAAAAAATTTTTTGACAATTTTCGTACTAAAATTAATTTTTGCTATAACGAGGAAAAAACTGTAGGGGGTAATTAAAACAAAAGAACAAGTCTAACCCATCTCTTGCACAGTTATACACCAAAATCGTTCACATAAAAAATTATTTTATTGAAACAGTAAGAAGGGGAAAATTCCCCCTTTTTAAAAATTTTTTTTGTAGCTGGGAAAAATTTTAGCAATTAAGGGTCGATATATTTTTGAGTTATGTGTTTTTATTTCTATTTTTGGTTAGATGGATTTTTTTTTCTATTTTTTTGAGCTTTGCAACTTGTAATTTTTTTTACCCTCTCATCCTGTTAATTAACAAATCGATTTCGAGCATTGTAATTATGCACCATTTAACATATTTTTTAAAGGGGGGGTTAGATCTTTGGAAAATATGTCACATTTTTCAATATATCAAAAACAAATAATTCAGGTAGAACAATTTTGTGAAATTTCATCCAAAAAACACGGGGAAAAAAAAACTTTTTTTACAAACCCCGGAATTTTTTTTTTTCCAAAAGATGTCCCGGAACAGCTATTTCAACCCCTTGGAAATCGGGTAAATCTTAAAAAAACACTTTTCGTAGCTTTCTTGGGCCCTCTGGTGAGTTTACGAAAAATTTTTTTTTTCTGCCACGTGATTAAAGTTGTCACGGAAGGGGAAAAAGTATACAGAGGTGAAAAATTTAACAGAGCCACAAGTAAAATTTATCTGCCTTGAGGACAATCTGATGGGTAAAGAAGTTGTTTTTTTGAATTGTATACATACAAGGAGACGACACGGCCTTGGAGTCGGTGATTTGGCCCAATTTTTTTGTGGCTTAATGCTCTTAGTACGTATATTACAATATTAAAAATTTAAGGCGCTATTAAAAAATTTACAAAAAATATATTTTTTTGTAGAGCATATATACTTAAATGTAATATTTAACCCTGCGTGGCTCAGGCAGCAGGTTGAAACTTTTAACCCAAGGTTCCGGGTTAATTTTCTCCATGTCTTTTATTAAGTAAATAATTATTTTTAAATGTTATTAATCTTACAATACTTTTTCAGATCTATTTAAAAAAGGTATAATTGTTTAATTTTTTAAAAAAGTTATAATTCTTCATTACTACAAGCTGTGAGCCGGAAGATCGCAATTACAAGTTACTTTTTGCTTATCTATATCGGGCTAACTTTGAGCCCCAAATGGACCAATTTGCAACATAAAATTGTTAATAACAATTGACCATTAACTTCCTTGGTGTAAGAACTCGAAAATCGAGATCAGCTACCAAAAAAAAGTATAGAATTTTAACTTGAGATCTCAAAAATCTATGAAATACAAGCAGCGCCGACGTATTGGCCCGCCTCCCTCCACTAGCTACGAGCCTGGTCACAACTCAGGGATACATCATGTTGTTTCTTTATCGCACTTGAAAAGTCCACTGCAAGGGGGATAAGGTTCTTTTTCCCGTTATTTCAGCTTTTAAAGGAAATTACACATTTTTCCAAGTTTGACTGGTGTCACTTATTTCCCATACGTGATGATGATTCTTTATTTTACCCTGTACAATTAAACCACAATGTAAAAAATGCTACCCGATGAAAAATTTAAAAATAGATTGATGTACCTTTGATCTAAAAAAAAGGAAATTAAAAATGGTTAGTTAGTTTCCAAATTATTTAACTTTATTATCACTGTTTAAAATCGCTATTCCTTAACTTTGCATTGCAGTATAAATGAGTATTTTATGGTAAAGTAGCATATTTTTTACCCAAGGCATCTAATAACAAACAACAACGTATTTGTTTTAACTTCATAAAAGGCCAGTCGTGTCCAAGTCTCCCATAATTTGTTACTATTAGTAGCAATTCAGCAGTAAGCTCCAATTACTAACGGTTGTCCGGTACAAGGAGCAAATTTTAAAATAATTTCTTAGCGAGATTAATTGGCTACAGAAACTACTGTTACTGGATTTTTGTTGCTTTGAGATATAAATTAATAGGCTTGTTTGGTAATTGCTGGTCAATCATGCTAAAAAAACTATAAGGATTTGTGTGGGTTGAATAAATGGTAATTATTATTGTAATTTGGAGTAAATATAATACTGTGGGTGCAACCAGAGGCTCTGGACAACAGTAAAATTATAATATATTTTAGTATTAGATAATATGCATAATTATTTAATTCGTGACTAGTAATTTTTTAAAATTGTCTGAGCTCCATTTACCTTAATTTTTTGGTTTCTAGTAACTGTTTTCTTAATAAATTTTCTATTGATACGAAAAAAATATATTGTTGGTTTTTTTTACAATCAGCAAAATCAACGGTTTGACAGATTTTTGATTTGTGGAATTCTGTGTTAATGTATGTTCCATGTTCTTTTATACGTATGGCTAATTGTCTGCATGTTTCATATAAAATTTATGACATTCACAATAGTCCCGCAAATAAAGGGACAAAGCTGTAAATAAATCTGTACAGTTTTCTCTTGTGGCGCAATTCTTAGGTCTTCGGGAATGCTTTCAAGCGAACATTTTTTAATCAACATTAACAGGTGGTAAAGGTCTAAAAATGGTTCCTCGAGGCCCGAAAAATGGGTTTTCCGCTAATATCTGCCAAAATATGCAAATTTTTGTTTGGACAAAAAATGAAGATCGTCTTGTAATCTACAAAAATGGTCCTCATATTTTTTTGAAAAATCGATAGTTCAAGATAACGGGACCCAAAAGTCTCCTCATTTCAGCTGCTGCTCTGCCGCTCGAATGTCGCTATCTTCATGGATTAACTTATAAGCGGGCGGACGAATTGTTCCATTACTCGGGCAATAATGTACATTTTTTAATTATTCAAAGTTCATCGGAATGGGAAAACCCGTACCTATTATTGCATATAAGTTTGGGTCCATTCTGATTTTTCTAGAATATTAAAAAGGCAGTCGAAGTTTTTTTTTCACAATATTTTAAGAGTATCTCATTTATTGATATTTTTTGAAAAAATGGTCTGTTTTTAACATTTCTTTTCTATAATAAGACCTTAGCAATTATGCTAGAAAATTTCCTTCACTATCTTTCTTGCGTTTTGATCAAAAATTGTTTTGCCCATCTGCATTTTTTTGGAAGAAACTACTAGTACCACATCTATCCAGTGTGGAATGTTATGGATTTTTTCGACGGCCATTTTTGCGAAAAATAGTGGTGTTGCGAAAAAAATGGTAGGAACCATTTTTGTAGACTTCGAGGTAATCATCATTTTTGTCCAAACAAAAATTCTCTAATTCGCATATTTCGGCAGATATTCGCGGAAACTCATTTTTGGGACTTTCTTTTTAACGTGTCATACCATATGCAGAGCGTAGGCGCCCTCTCAAACATATCTGTGTTGCGTACCAATTTACACAGACATGCAGGACCACCGGCTTAACGTGCCTTCCAAAGCACATTTTTCCCGCTCAAAAGCATCCGCAAAGACCTAAAAATTGCGCCACAAATGAAAACTACAGATTTATTTACAGCTTTGTGTACTTTCAGGTCTTTAGTTGCTGGACTACAAGGGATCTTATAAATAACATTTTTTGTGTTTTCGTTTATATTGTATGGTTTTATTTTTGTTACTTGAGATCTAATAGTGATTTGTGTTTAAAAGATAGTACGAATATTATTATTATTTTTTTTTTAATTTTGAGACAAGTAACTCCCAGAAAAACATACTAAAACATGAATCTGCCATAAAACTATAGAACATATTATGCATCTATTGATTTTAAATAATTTTAATTTGTTTAAAAGATGAGACTAAAATAAGTAACAGTAGTTATTTAAATTTATATTTAAAAATAAATATTGTAAATAAACTTTTTGATTTTTACAGGGCAATTAATAAAATAGTTGGGGAAGACCTACCTTATATTTAATTTTACAGAGTGGCCCAAAAAAGAAATTAAATTTTATTTTTTAACATAATTTGTATTTTATTTTACTTTTCGATTTTAAATACAATTTTAAACATTAAGTGTACCTACGACATAAATGGTAATACATTTAGTGATTCTGGAGTTATAATACTTACTCGTTTAATATGGTTATCCTTTTTTGAAGAACATGAACAACCCCTTCCATTGCTTGATCTATCTGAGTCGTTATAGTCTGGAGTGGTACCGTGTTGAACTAGAACATTTAGGCACTGAAAACAAAAAATATATAAGTTAAAGTATTGCTCTATTTATTTTTATATTTTTTATTAGTTTTTTAGAAGGAGTGATAAAAATAAGTTTTTAGTAAACTTGTAAATTTTATAGTTCTTAATCTAAAGTAGAATATACAAGATAAAACAAATTTAAAGTTTAGGTTCTTGGAGACGGTAAAAAATAAATATTAAAGTTATTTATTGTATTTATTTATGCCTAATAAGAACAAAAATTAAACGCGAGTAAGTTAAATAACCAAATATTATTTGAAGCAACCAGCTCTCTTTAATTAATAATAACAAAGCCTTTTCTTATACATATATCTAATTAAATTTTACAAAAATTTTGTTTGATTAATATTAGAATAATATAAAGGATTTTTGTGCAGTAAGATGGATTTAAATGCGGTTTTTTGCATTCGATTTGTATTAACGTCTACCTACTTTGTGAACAATGAAATTATTGGCAAATGAAAAACTGCATTTGTGCATTAAAAACATGTATTTTCGAAATCTTTTTTAAGTTTGCAATTATAAAATGTTTATAACTAGGTTAATAATAATGAAAATAAGCCCGAATTTGTTACTCAGGGGTTTTCGAGGTTTTGCTGTACATGAATATATTGGCAAGGGCCTGCGGATAACCTGGTGCACACTAAAGATGGTTTTAAACGTGTTAGGCCACAAAAAAACTACCTTAATAGGCCTACCAATCCTACCGTAATTACGGTAAGCGTGGTGTATTGAGAGACTTTGCTTAGCAACTATAGGCTAAAAAATTTAAACCATGAAAGTATGGATGTAAATGACATGTATATAGGTATGAAAGGAGTGTGAATAAGAATGAATGGGAAAAATGACAGTAAAACGTATATATGACCATACCAAGACAGAACATACGGAAACTTGGTTTCCTCAGCGCGCTACTCACTATACCTGATTAAACCAAGCAGTTTTTTTAAAAATCTTTTTCCTGTCAAGACATAATTAAAACAAAATACCAAATAGCTTAAACAAAACATCTATTTTTAAGCTGAATAGGCATTAAAAGTCGCCTAATATGTTTGTAAGGTCACTACCGAAAAACATCAAGACAACCTATAAACAAAACTTTTATGTAATTACCACAGAGAGCCAACATCTGCTTTCGGCCGACCTGGCTGCGTTGTTTCTTTAAGGCCAGACCAGGCTCTATAAAGAAATATTTTTCAAATAATTATTGTTATTGTAATTGTATAAAAGATATGTAATTTATAGTAACAAATGAAGCAATGTTTTAAGTTGAGTTGAGTTGTCTTCTGGAGTTTTACGACTCCTCCTAATATCAGCGCAATTTTGGTACTCGGGGAATTTTGGAGGTCGCTGAGCACGAATATGATATTGGCAAGGGCCTGTAAAGTACCTGGTGCTCGCTGAGGATGGCGTAAACGTCGTCTTCAAAAGTTTAACGAAAAGATATATCAAAAATTTTTGTATGCTTTAGTTATGAAAGTTAAGAAAAAATTAGTAGTATATTAGTGTTGTCAGGTAAAAAAAAGAGGAACAGACATTATACATCGGGTATCAAAAATGTTAATTTTTTTTATTGATCATAGCTTCGACCATAATAAGGTTGCGTAAAAACACCATTTGCGATACATTGGTTTTCATATTAATTATATTTAATTAAAAAAATTATCTGGTATTTAGATGGGTAAAGTTCGTTCCTAATTCGAACATAGACTATTACCTCAACTTGTTGATTTTCGGCAGCATCGTTTATAGGACTCTTCCCGTATTTATCCAAACTTAGTCTAGCTCCATGCTTCAATAACCATCGGACGGTCTCAAGATGACCCCTCGATGATGCAAAATGAAGCGGTGTTGCTCCATCTCCATCTCTTAAGTTTGGATCCACTCCCTGGTCCTGGATCTAAAAACGAAAACGTTTAATACATTTTAAATCAAAGTTGTTTTGCCGTAATTTCAACCCTCGGGATCAAAAAGACATTCACCACATTATTTAGTAATGCCGTGAAAGTGTAGTTTTAACTAGTCTAGAAAGATAAAAAGAGTGCTCCAAAAAAAGGAAGAACTGCTCGTATTTCGGAGAGAAATTCGTTAAATATTTAATTTGTGGTAGAAATATGTCAAGCAGCGGGAATTGCTAAAAAATGAATGTAGGTTATATGTACTGTTCTATTGGTAAGACTACCTAAAACTTAACTTAAACTTTATACGCGTTTTTTTTTAAACTACTATTTTCGTCACAAATCTCAAGTTCTAATTGACCGACTTTTTGAAAGTTACCATACATTTTTTTTATATGTATATTCCTATCTCAAAAACCAACAAACAAAGAAAATTTTTAATAATTTATTTTTTAAATTCGGGAAAATTAAAAAATACTTTTAAAAAATCCTACCTTTTTTTTAAAGACCGCCATTTTGCGGAATTGTTTCACTGTTCTTAATTTCTGCCACAATGACATTTGTACTAATAAAGAATCTACCATTGTTTTATTTTTCAGATGACCATAAGAGAGGGAATTGCGACAAGATGGACACGCTCTTTTTTCCCCTCTACTTTAACAGCGTGTAACTTTGTAAAATATGTTTTTTTTTTAATTTTTTTTTGTGAATACTTAAAATATATATAATGAATTATAAAAAAAACAAATATTAATTGTTTTTTTTTAACGACCCCTTAAAGTAAGTCGTATTCCTAAACATTTTTTTTTAAATCACTTATGGTGTTGTTGGTTGTGTGGTGGCCGAGAGTACAAACTCTTAAGGACAAAAAAAAACTCTGGGATTATGATTGCATTTCGCATGGCCAGGATAGGCGTTATTTTTTTTTTCATATTTGGAAAATTTCCTATGGCTTCGACCCGGCTATCGGAATGATACTTGGAATGTGCTCTAAAGAAAATCGAGCCAAATAATTTTAAAAAAAAAAAAA
>JAHBCN010020508.1:0-14961 GCA_019359885.1 Listronotus oregonensis
AAAGAATAACATAATGTCAGTATAATAAAAAATTTGGGGAGGGAAAAGATATTTTAATCAAGTAAACCTTAACCGCCCCTGAACAAAGAAAAATCTAATAACTAGATAATAAAAATCATATCCCCCATGATTAATTATAACGGTTTTAAATTCAAATCTTACTGAAATAAACTATAGGAACTAACCAACCGACTAAATTTGGGTTTTTTAAATTTGAAAAAATTTTATCGTTTTTTTTTTTGATTTTTTTTTTAAATAAAATAGTATGGGGGGTTTTCCCGAAGAAGTTGATTTATTTAGGGTTTTTTTTAAAAATTGCACACCCTGTATTTTAAAAAAAAATTTTGGGGTTTTTGCCGTTTGCTGATAAAAAAAACCTATAATATTTATCTATGATCTAAACTTGATAACTTTTAAACCCGGTTTAATTTTAATTTCCCTTACAATTTTTACAACGGGTTTATGATAAGAAAGGTAAGTGGCAAAGTAATAACCTACTATTTAATTATATGTTGAATTAAAAACCCCTTGGCGGTTTAGACGAGGCTAAAAAAAAATGGGTTTCCCCACTGGTACCGGGAATTTTTTAAAAATTTTTTTAAAAAAACGGATCTTTTATTCAAGAAATTTAACAACGTTTAGGTTTCTTCAACCCAAGGGGGGTTTTTAATTGAACATCTAAATAGTAGGCTTTAATGTTTACTTACCCTTTTCATCATTTTAGTTGAAGAAATCAATTTGAAAAAACATTGTTTTTTGGGGAAATTTTTTTAAAATTCAAGTTTTTGGTTTAGGCCAAAATTCATGGTTTTTTTTAATCAGCGTAACTAAAACCCCCAAAAAGAAAAAAAAAAAGATGTTTTTTTTAAAAAAAACCCAAAATGATAAAAATTCTTTTCAAAATTTTTAAATTTAAAATTAATTCAGGGGCTCAACGAAGATGATAAGATCGCCCTTTGGGGCCCCGGTTTTTGTAAGGGGTGGGGCCCCCCTATTTCTTGTTTGGTGCAAAAAGGGGCAATGATATTTGTTTTTTTTAAAAAAGTCCCCGTCTTGCATTGGCCAAAGTGAACAACCCAAATATTCCCGTTTTTTTTTGGGTTTTTAAAGGGGTTGCCCCCCATTTTTAGAGAGTGCGCGAAAAAAGGGGGGTTTTTCCCGGCTTTGGATGGGGCGAAGGCAAAAGAGGGGGCCCGCTCCCAAAACTCAATGATTTTTTTTTTGGGGCTACCAAACATTAATTATGGAAAAACCCAACAGTTCAAAAAATTTTGTTTATAATAAAAGATACAAAATTACATTAAAATTTCTAAAATGAAAAATAACGTTCTAGAAGAGTTTCGTTGGGGGTTATATGCTGTCGGAAATCAATGGGCGAGTTTAGCATTTTTTTGACTCAAGTTGATAGTTCAAAAAATTTTTTTTAAATTCCTTTTTTTAATAAACAGATTAATAAATGGTTTTTTTATTCAATCAAAATTTTTTCGGCTAACTTTCATTGAGGAATGGGACATACTACAAAAATTTTGTCTGAATTTTCCCGGTGCCCCCAAAAAAAATCAAAAAAAAGGGGTTGTTCCTTTAAAAAAATATTTTGAATATTTCTCAAAAGGGGATATTTTTTAAAAAAAGGGTATTTCGGAAAAATTTTTCTTTTACAAAAAAAAAGGTATACAGTATTGCATTAATTTGAAAAGGCCCTTTTTCCCTTTAAACAATCATATTAGGTAAAAAAATCAAATGTGTTTCATGTTTTTCCAAAAAAATTACCTGAGTTTTAATTTTTTTTTTGGGATTTTTGGTCCATACTAAAATTTTTTGGTTTTTTTTGGTTTTTATCGACACCCCATTGAAATGTATATTATACTAGACTTTTTTGTATTATAAAAAAAACATTAAATAAAAATTTTTTTTCCCCCTTTTTTAATATACAATATTTTAAAAGGTAGATATAGGAAAAATAAGTAAAATAATGACATATTCTTTTTTTTTATTCCCTTTTCATGTAAAAAAATAACTACGGGGCTGGGAAAAAAAATTCAATTTTTAAAAATAAAAAAGTAATAACTTTTTTTTTAAAAAAATTTTTAAAAAATTTTTGAAACAATTTTACAACATTATAATGGGTTTTTAATTTAAAGGTAATTTTAAAAATAAAAAATAATAGGGGAAAAAAAAACAAAAAGGGGGAAAAATTTTAAATTTTTCATTATTTATTTTGGGGGGCCCCCTTTTGACTTTTAATTTGTCGACGAATATCGGCTAACCTGGGGGTTTTCCTTAAAGTTTTGAAAAAAAAGGTTTTTCCCCCCCTCTCTCTCAAGATAAAAAAAGAAAGGGAAAGGTAAATTTTTTAAGTTTAAAAAAAAAAGGGGAATTTTTTTAAAAAAAAATTACTCAACATAAAAGTTTAATAAAAAAAAAATTTTTTTAAAAAAAAAAAAAACCGTTTCTTTAACAATCATATTAGGTAGGTAAAAAAAAAAGTTGCAAAAAAACATAAATTTTCCCCGAAGTTCTTGTCCCGGGGTTTTTTTTATTGTATTCCAATAATTGTATTAAATAATAAAAAGTTAAGTCATCCATCCTTTTTTTTAAAAAAGTAATCAATACGGGGTTTTCAAACCCAAATTAACTTACATTATTCTGTTTTAAAACTTTCCCTTTTAAAATTATTACAAATAGTATGTATTTGTTTTAAAAAAAAAACCCCCCCTTTAAAAATTTTTTAGAAAAGCTATTTGGAAATTTGAAAAGGATTATTGGGGTTTCAGAAAAATTTTTCCCCGTTAGACAAAAAAAATATTATTTGGGTTTAAAATTTTTTTTTTATTTTTTTACAAATTTAATCCAGAGATTTTTTTTCATAAGGAAACTTCATTAAAATTTTTTTAAATTTGTAAAACGCCAATAATAAAAAAAAAAAATTTTTTAAAAATTTTTTTTCCCAAAAAAAACAATAAATACGTTTGGGAAGGATAAACCAAAAAAATTTTTCCCAAAAAAAATAATAATTCGTTAATACACATTTCCCAAAAATTTTTTTTTTGGTTAATTGATTTTTTAAATTTTGGGGAAAAAACTTTTTTTTTATGAGAAAATCTTAGGAGTTTTAAAAAATTTAAATTTTTTACAAAAAAAATTTTTAACCCCAAACCCCCCCAATGTATAATTCGGGGGGAAAAAAAAATGTCACGATTTAAATCACAGTGGTTTTAAAACAAGCAAAAAGTTTATAAAGACATATGTGTCAAAATTCCCCGTTTTTTTTCTAAACGATGTTAAATTTTAAAAAAATTTTTAAAAAATTATTTCAAAAAAACTTAAAAATTTGGGGAAAATTTCTCTTCATTACTTATCAGTAGATTCTTTTTGGGGGAAAAAAAAAAATGTTTAAAAAGTTTAATCAAAAAAAAAATAAAAAAAAATTTTTCCCCCCTTTTAAAAAAGTTAAAAAAAATTTTGGAACCCGATTCCCTTTTTTTTCCTGAATTTTGGTTGCCCAATTGCTCCCCCCAGGATTTTTTTTTTTTTTAAAGGGGGGGGAAAAAAATTCTTATTTTTTAAATTTACCCAAACATGGCAAAATGTCCAAAGATTTTTGAAAACGGAATGTGTGCAACTGAGAAATCGTATTCTTTAAAAAAAAAAAAAGGGCTTTTTTTTAAAAAAATTTTTGTTCTTAAAATGGTTTTTTTCCCTTTTTTTTTAAAGAATAAACTTTTTTTTAATAACAAAAAAAACAAAAAAAAATTTTTTTTGTTTTTTTTACTTTTTTTAAATTTAAAATTAAAAAAAAAAAATAAATTGAAAAAGTAATATTTATTATTTGTTTTAAAAAAACCCCCTTTTAAAAAAAAAGTAAATAAAAAATTTTTAAAAAAAATTTGAGGTCGACTGCATTTGATGAAACAGACCAATTTTTTAAATTTGAAAGGTTATATTTCGAAAATTTTTAAAATTTTTCCCCCTTATATGTTTTTTTTTTTTTTTGACTTGTTTGAGCTCCTCTATTGCCTTTAAAAAAGGTGAGCATCTTTTTTTTTACATCCTGTATATTTTTTTTTAAAAAATTTAAAAAAAAATTTTTTTTTTTATGCAAATTTTAAAAAAAATTAAAAAAAAACCTTTAAAAAAGAGAAAAATATCAAAATAATTTAAGCTATAGCTAGTGCATCATTTTGTAACTCGTGACTTAGCTGGGTCTGAAGATTTGATAATTTTTCTTTTAACACCCCTTTCCCATAATAACAATATTTTCTGGTCTTGGCCTGCAGCCTCAACATTAAAAAAAAATTTTTTTTTTTTTTAAATTTCCCCCAATTAAAAAGGGGTGCCATCTGTAAAAAAAAATTTATTATAATTGTTTTAAAAAAATTAAATACATATAATAAAAGAAAAAATAAAAAAAAAAAAAAATATTACAAAATATTTGGGCTAGGTAAACACAATTTTTTTTTTTTTTTAAAGGGGTATTCGGTTTTTAATAAGGAAAAAAAGAAATTGAACAATTTAAAATTTTTTTATTTGTTTTTTTTTTAAATTTTTAAAAAATTTTTTTTTTTTTAGGCACATCCCCTTTTCCCATCCTTAGTTAAAAAAAATATAAAAATTTTGTTGAGCTTTTTTTAGGTAAATTAAGTGGTTAGATTTTTTTTTATGGCCCTTCATATTATTATTTTTTTTAAAAAGGAAAAATTTTTAGCTTTGGGCAAAAACAAAAAAATAAAATAAATATAAAAAGGCCCCCCAATTTTGGGCTCTTTCCCGGCCTGCCCCCGGGGAATGTTTTAAAAACCCCCCTACCCAAATTTTTCGTTATAGTTTTCATGAGTTTGGGATTTAGTATGAAACAAATAAGTAAATTCCCAAAAAACCCAAATTTAAAAAAGTTGTGTTAAGTAGTTTTTTGGGTATTTGAGTTTGAAAATGGCCAATTTTTCTACTGACTGACTATCATTCTCCGGTTGGATTTGGCATGAAACTCACAAAGTACAGTGGGGTTTCCCCCATTTTGGGGGGGGAATGACCCCCAATAATAATTTTGGGAAAAAAAAAAATAATAAATAAAAATGAAAAAAAATTTTTTTTAATCTTTTTTAAATTTTCCTTTTTTTTTTAAGATAAAACTGTTGATCGATTACGGGTTCCAAAAATTCCCCCGGGCTCCGATCGGTGGTTTCTTTTTGGCCCAAAAACCCCGGGGTGCCTGCCTTCATTTGACCGCATTGTTTTAAACGAAGCCGGTCAGTTTTCCCGATCTAATTTAAGGGGGATTTTGGGGTTTCCCAAACAGTGTAATCCCCCATCTGGGGGGTTTAAAAAACCCCCGGGGGAAAAATTTCTTTTTCAAGGGTTTGTTTGGTTTTTACGGTTATTATAGAAGGATTATATACGATTTTTGGGAAATTTTTTTTTTTTTTGGTGTATGTTTTTTTAATGTAAATTGAAAAATGCATTTGTTGACAATTTTTGGTAAACTTCCATGCAACTGTAGAGAGCAGAATGCTTCTCTACATTAAATTGAATAAAGACATTTTTCCTTACAATGGGGAAGGTAGACCCTTTTTAAATAATATTGTAAATTAAAAAAAAAACAATCATTTTGCAAGTGCCAAAAAGAAGGGATTGAACTAAAATTTTGACTATTTAGGTAAGTTAATAACCCTTTTTTTTTTTTTTCATATAAAATATAATCTTGCTAAATCATTTATCTTTAATTTTCTTTTTTTTTTTTTTTCTTTGGGTAAACGCCTGTTAAAATAAAAAGCCCCAAAATTGTTTTTTTTTAAAAAAAAAAAAAAATTAAAACCCAAAAAAATTTGAAATTTTTTTAAATAATGACCTCCCAAAGATTGACCACGCCCAAAAGCAAGTACTCTGATTACCCTTTAAAAAAATTGAAAAATTGTGTTAAGTGGTTTTTGAGATATTCGGGTTTTTTTTAAAACGCTCATTTTTTCACTGACTAACTATTATTTACTCACTCATTGACTCATCAAAAATAGGGGGTAGAAACTTAAAAAAGTGTATGTGTAGGTTTAGGACACAAGTAAAAAAAAACTTAAAAAATTTTTTTTACTCGAACCCCAAACAAGTGGTAATATCTTATAAAAGGGATATTTTAAAAGTTTTGGGCTAATTGAACTTAAGTTTTTAAGGTCATAATTATTTAAGGCTGGTTTACAGACAACTTTAAATCTGATTTAATTTTTTTTAAAAAATTTATTTTAAGTTTAAAAATTTTCCCAGACCATTTTAAAAAAAATTTACTTTTACCTTGCAAGTAAAAAATATTTAGTTGGGTTGGTATTAATTATTAAAATTTTTTTTTTTTTTTCGGGGGTTTTAACTTTTTTTTTTGTTTGGGGTTTTCTATAATTTAATAAATAAAATAATTATTAATAAAGAAAATTAAAATTGTCCGACGTAAATCGGGTTGAAGGTTAAATTTCCCCCCCGGGCAAGTCTAGATTTTTAGACAAATTTTAAGTTTGGTTACCTGTGTATTTTTTTATTTTTTAATTTAATTTTTAAAAAAAATAAAAGGACCAACTTTTTAAATAAAAGAAAAAAAAAAATTTTTTTAAAGTGTGTATAAATCCTTATATATTGGTGTCAATATCTTAAAAAAAATTAATTAAATTTTTAAATTTTCCCAAAAAAAACCCCCCCAAATTTTAAAAACCCGGGCAGGTTTCATCATTTGCTGAACTCAAAAAAAAAAAAAGGGAAAATTCCCCAAACACTTTTAAAAAAAAAAGGCCCAAAATTACCCAAAATCTCTTTTTAAATTTTTTTTTTGGGCCCAAAATTTTTTGATTTTTAAAAAAAGGAAAAAAAAATTTTAAAATTTAAAAAAAAATTTAAAATTTTTCCCCCTCAACAGTTTTTAAAAATGCCCAATTTTCAAAAAAAATTACTTTTTTGATAAACCCCGGGTTTGAAGTTTTTAAAATTTCCCAAAATTTTGGCAGGGGGGGAAAACCCCCCATTTAAAAAGAAAAAATTTTTAAAAAGGGGGAAATTTTTAAAAATTGGGAAATACTCCAAAAAAAATTTTTTTCCTTTTTCTTAAACCCGGGCACCCCCAAAAAAAATTTTAAAAAAAAATTTTCCCTTTGACCGTTTCCCCCCTCAAAAACCCAAAAAATTTAAAAAGGGAAAAAAAGTTTTTTTTGGGGCCCCCAAAACCCCAATTTTAAAACTGGTTATTAGAAATTTTTTAAAAAAAACCCCCTTTTTAAAAATGAACCCCAAAATAATTTATTTTCAATATTTTGGGATTTGATACCCTTTTAAAGGGGTTTGGGAATGTTAAACTTTTAAAGTTACATTTTAATCCCCTTTTTGGGGTTTCAAATATAAATTTTTCCTGAAAAATTTCAAATCAATAAAAAATATTTAAAAATTTTTTTTTAACTGTTTTTTATAAAATGACATCAAAACTTTTGGTTCTAAAAAAAAGATGATAATGAAGATAAATTTTACAGTTAATGTTAGAAATAGATGACAAAACAGAGAAATCCCCCAAAAATAGTTCATTGGCCCGTTTATTATTCTAAAAAGTAAAAACAACAAAGTTCTTAATTTTTGCCATGTTTGGCAAAAAATTTTTTTTTTTTTAAAAAAAACTACTTCCCTGGTATCATCAGTTCACTATATTCACTTTGGGCCCCCATCGGGTTTTGGAAAAAAAGGATGTCTCTTTGGGCATTATCAGGATTATTCAAAAGCAACACCACCCCGAATTTTCCCGGGCTGTTTTTTACCAAATCCTTTTTGCAAAACCCTTTCTTTCAGTTCTTGTCCTTTTAACTTGATAATCAGGTTTTTTTTAGTTTCTCCATATTCTGACGTTCATCATCTTTTGGTGTTTAGAGGGGCTTAAAATTTTTTTTTCTTTTGACTTTAAATAGAGTTTTTGTTTATATTTCATCATACATTTAACATCTAATGTTAAATTCTACCCCACTTGGCAAAAGTCAGACAAAAAATCCTACAGAGAATGTTTTAAATTTTTTCCCAACATTTTAAATGTTTTTTCTATCCACTTTAAAATACTTTAATTAAAAATTTTTTTTATTTTTAAAATTTTTTTTTTATTTCAATTTACATGTACTCACGAAATTAAAAATTTTCCCAAAAGGCAAAACAAAACTTAAAAACTACAAAATATTATATGTCATTCAATAAAAAAAAAAAACTTTTACAAACGATTTAAAATTAAAAACGACCAGCTATTCTTTTTTAATTTTTTTTTAAATCGATCAACAAAGCTGTTTAAACCCCTAAAATTTGTTCAGTGTCTATTTTCAAAAAAGTTGCCGGGGTAAAGCTCTATGGGAAAAGGGGAAAAGTAAAATTCAATAAAAAAAATTACAAAAAAATCATGTTTTTTCAACAAAATTTTTACAAGAAAATCGCCATTGCATCCTGCCTGCTTTTTTTTAAAAGATTTTTTAAACCCCCAAAAGCTGGATTTTAGTTGAATAAAAGGGACGCCCCCTTTTAAAGGGGAAAATAATCTTTAAAAAAAACTTTTCAATTTTTTTTTTGTACATTTTCAATCCTTTGTTGATGACTGACTATAAAGGTGACCATATTAAATTTGGTTTCCCAAAAGAAACAAAAAATACTATACAAACAAGAAATTGCCCCCAAGTGTCCAAAAAATTTCTACATGTTCTGCAAACAATTCCCAACATCCGAAAAATGAAAATATAAAAAAATATTATCTCATTTTTAAAAAGGGGAAAAATTCCAATCTGTTATTTTTTCTAAAAATTTTAAATTTTTTTTTCTTCAAAAAAACTTTTTTTTCTGAGGTTTTAAAAAACATTAAATCTATTATATTGTTAAAGCTTGGGGTATAAGCCAACTGGGCTGTGCTAAATTATTCTGAATAAACAATTTTTAGACGATTTGATAAAGTCAAAACATAAATATTTAAATAATATCTATTTATTTCAAAAAATGTATACAACTTTTTAACAGTTCTTTACTATAGTTCTAGAAATAAAAAAATCTAAGTATTTTTTAACAGTCACAGACCCCTTTGAAATGTTTTAGAAGTGTTGATAAGGAAAGAAATTTCACATAGTTGTTTTTTATGTTTTAGATGAGTAAGAATCGACAGATTGCCTGATGACCTGGGGGACACGACAAAAGGCATACGGAAGTCCGCGAACCTTAAGAAAACGGTGGGCGCGTTGTTATTCATATTTTAAAGATAACATGTCTTTTTTTTTTTTTGTGTCTTGGTATTTAACTTGAAATGCTGTACATGTGGGAATTGGGGCGATTCCAAAAGCATATTTTTCCCTTGGGGGTTTCCCCTTTACATTAAGGATTTGTTTGCATTTTTAAAAAAAAGTATAATGAATAAAAAAATAATGATATTTTTAAAAATTTTAAATTTAGAATTTGCATTGATTGGGGGGAAAAGCAATGTTTCCCCTTGCTTCCATGGCCCCCCCCCGGATTTTTTCATTATGACTTTTTGTACCGATTTTCAAATATTTTATTTTTTAAATTTTTTTAAAATTAGGTATATTTGTAAAAAATTTGGTTTTTAATTTTAGGTATATTCTGACGCATTTTTTTTAAAATTTTATAAAGTTATAGTTTTTCCTTTGAATAAGAATATTGTATTATTTGCACAATTTATTTGGTTTAAACAATTAAGTTAAGATAGAAGAAACACTGCAATTACTCCATTCAGAATGGTTGGGAAAGGTACAAAAAAGGTAAGGCCATCCCCAATCTCCCCCTACCCAGACCAGTGGAGCATAAACACCCCTTTGTCCCCCTAAAAGGTTTTAAGAACAAGCATTTTAAAATAACATGTCCAAGTAAATGTATCAACTCAATTGGTAAGCAAAGATAGCCTGGTTTGTAACCCCAAAAATTTGGGGGGCTGCAGTAAATCTTTGTTTGGTATCAAAAAGTTCTCTTCCCCAATGAAAGGTTTTATTGTTTAAAAAAACAATAATGTTTTTTTTGGCAATCGTTTATTTATAAGTATTAAAAATAAAAAAAATCAATCTTTAATGCTTTGATTTTCTATTAATAAACGATTATTGTACAGGAAACCCAAAAATACAGTTAACAAACGTTAAGTCTACAATCTTGTCATTGAATAACAATTATTAAAACATCTGTCAATTTGGGTTTGGGAAAATCAAAATTATTCCAAAAAAATAAAAAAAAATATGATTTTCAAAAATTTAATAAAAAAAATTTTTGGGAAAAAAAATTGAAACCCCAAAAAGGGCTTTAAATTTTCCTTATTAATACCCTTGTCTCAAAAATAGCTACACAGTACAAGTTATTAATATTAAAGCAATTTTAAAGGGAACAAACTATAGTCTAGTACATTTGCAGATCATTAAGTTTTAAATTTAAACCTTGATCTTTTTTGTTAACCTTTAAAAAAAAGTTATCCCCCAAATTTTTACAATATTCTTACCAATTTTATTGTATGTTATCTACTGTTAGTTTTTTATCATTATTTGGTAATTTTTTACTTATCGGAACCACAATCGATTTTATTAAAATTTAGTATTCGAGTTTTTCTGTGGTGCTGTTCACAAATCTGAAATCAAATTTTGTCAGAAACTTCTAGTTTTTAGATTATAATGGGAAACCCAATAAAAAAAAACTTTCCTAAAATTCCTTTTTTTTTTAAATTAGTTTTTTCCAAACTGATTGAATTTATAATAGAATATGATTACAATTTTTTTTTACTTTATAAAAAACATTTAAAAACTTTATTTTTTTTAAAATATATCAAAAAAATTTTTTGGTTTTTTGATAGATAAATTTGATGCAAGTAAAATTTAATTTGTTTTTTTCTCATTTAATTTGTAAAAAAAAAAAAAAAATGTATTTTAATAAAAAATTGGGGAAAACCTATAAAGCAATATTTTAATCTTTTTCCAAAAGGACCCTTATGATAAGACTGTATATGGACTTTACTTTTTTATTTAAACAAGAATAAATATATATTTATTCTTAGAAAGAATAAAATTATTACAAGTAAAGGGAAGGCGCTTTTAATTTGGATTTGTTGATGAAATATATTAATAGTAAGTTGATAAAATGCCCTTTCTGAACATAGGTAAGATAAATATGGTTAATGTAAACTCCATTTTTACACAATTTAAATTTAAAAAGTAGGTGTTTTTCCATCGCTTTGCAACGTACCACTTTTTAAAAATCCCCCGGGAGGAAATTTTTTTGACCCCTTTTTAAAAAAAAAAAAATCTTTCTTTTGGTGATGCTTAGGTTTAAAAAAATGACTAGAGAAACATAAAAAAAAAATTTTTTTTTAAAAAATAATAAATGTTTTAACATAAAAACCCTTCCCCTGGGGGTAGCTAATTTTAGGAAGGGAAAATTTTTGGGAAAATTTTCCGTTTTGAGGTTAGGTGAGGGAGTGCATTATAACTAAAAAAAAGAAGTTTTTTTGACTAAATATGACTTAAGATTCTTAATCAACGACCCAAAAAAACCCCTTTTACAAAGTTTCAAAAGATCGGCCAGGGGCCATTTTAAAAATTTATTAAAAAAAGCTTACCCAGGGGAATGAAGACGTTTGAACTACTTCAAAGGGAAAAAAAACGGAATCAGACCTATTCTATGAGCTAAAAATTTATCACTTTTAAAAAAGTTGAATTGGCTTCTAATTTAACCCAATCTTTTCCCAAAAAGGTGTTTCCAATGGGGAAATGCCGAATACTATTTTCCACACTGAAATTAAACAAAATAGAACCTAAAGTTATTAGTTGACATAAAATAAATATTATAGTGTAAAAAAGAAAAATACCTTAAATCAGTATCCTCAATAAAAAATTTTTAAAATTTTTTGTATCAAAAA
Organism: Listronotus oregonensis; assembly: GCA_019359885.1. Lineage (NCBI taxonomy): Eukaryota > Metazoa > Arthropoda > Insecta > Coleoptera > Curculionidae > Listronotus > Listronotus oregonensis. The sequence continues at coordinate 11,882 of JAHBCN010020508.1, forward strand.
CGGTTATATGTACTGCGGGGGTTTATTAGAAAAGGCTTTTTGGGTTTTTAAATTTAAAAAAAAAAATTTAAAAATAGGCTAATTTTAAATTTTTCCCCCTTTTCTTCAAAAAAAAAAAAATAACAAAAACGAGTTTTTTTGGAGCTGTTTAAAAATAAACTGACTGCGTGTTTAGTATGTTTATGGCTTTGTTGCCACAGAAAAAAAGGGGTTTGTTTGTTGCTAGTAAAATTTCCCCCCCTTTTCCCCCCAAATCACACTTTTCTTTTAAAGTATTTCCCCCGGGCTTTGTTTTTTGGGTCTTTAGTTTTTTTTGAAATTCCGTTTTTTTAAAAATTTTAAAGGGTTTTTTCCCGTTTTTTTTAAATTTTGAAGAGCCCCAATAATGCTACGGGGTTTTTTGGGACAACCAGTTTTTCTTTAGTCTGACGTCCTTTCCCCCAATATTCCCTATAGAAAGAAAACCTCGTGCACGGCACAAAACTTAAAAACAACAAGCAGAGACAAAACAAGGATCTAGGGCCCTTTTCACTACATACAGTTTGCCTTTGTTTTTTTTAAAATTTGGGAAAATAAAAAAAAAAAAGAAAATTTTTTAAAAATTTTTAATACCCCAAAAATCCTTTTTTTCCCCTTAAATTTTTTAAAGTGGTTTTTCCGAACGGGGGCCCTTCCTTTTTTTAAAAACCCCAGTGTAAAAATTTTAAATTTTTGGGGTTTTTTAAAAATTTTTTCCCTCAAAAAATTTTTAAAACCAAATATATTATATTTTTTAAAAAATTTTATTATTTTATTGTTTTTTATTATATATTTATTATATTATTATTTTAAAAAATTTTTATTATTTATAACACTGACTAAAAAAACCATCATCCAAAACCCCATGAAAATGGTCACCCGTAGGCAGCTCGATTTTTTTAAAAGGGAAAAACCCAAAAATTTTTAAAACAAAAAATTTTAAAAAAAAAAAAGCCCCCTAAGCTGGGATTCTGTAAAAAAAAAAAGGGAAAAGGGGAAAATCGAAAAAAAGGGTCACATGTCCTTATTAAAAATTTAAAAGGGGAACTCAAAAAATTTGTCACTCTTTAAAGAGAAAAAAAAGGGAAAGTAAAAAAATTTTTTACAGAATCGGGCCCCCGGGCCGGGAAAAAAAACCATGCTTTTTTCCCGAGGACCAATTGGAATATCCCACTGCTATTTAGTAGTGCCTTGAAAGTATTTTAAACGTTTAAGGGTGCTTCGTAAGTCCCCTTTTTTCTAAATCACACGGAGTGTGGCCTAGAGTCAGATAACCTTCGACATTCCACAAAATATGGAAAGTCGTATCCTAGGCTAAATCGAGGTTTAATGCGTAAGCAATGCAAAAGCTCATTTGGTCACATGCTAAACCTAATACGATTTACCGAGTTGGGAAAAAACCCCGACAGAAAAAAACAAAAAAAAGGGGGTTTTTTGAACCCTTAGGCCCGGTTGTACAAACAATGGTTCAGAAAAAATTTTTTTTGAAACCCGTTCACTGTTGAACCCAGTTCAAATTTTCTTGTTTCCCCTGCGGGTTTATTTTAAAAATAAAGTTGCAAACAGAGAAATAGAAAAAGGAGAAAGCGCTTTTAACCCCCAAAAAAATCTAATATAGGGCCCCCGCCATTTTTGCTTTCGGTTGTCATTTGTTAAAATTTTGCTTGTCATGCCCAAATCTTGTTTGTAAAAAAAATTTAATTAAAATGGTTTTGGAAATAATATTACGTTTTAGAATGAAATTAAAATTTTAAGAAAAAACAATTACCATTATTAAACAGTATACTATCGGTGAATAATTTGTATGAATTAAAAAAAAATTTATGGGTTTAAAAATTTTTTCCGGTAAAAAGCTCAGAATATTGAAACCCCCTAATGTTTTTTAAATTTTTTTTTGAAAAGGGTAAAGAAAGAAAAAAAACGTTACAAATTTTGCATATAATATATATTAAAATTTTTTTAAAAAAAAGGGGAAAAAATGGGTGACTTGGCAAAAAGCTTTTAAAAGGAAATGTTAAAATCGAAATACCAATTTTTTTACCCAAAAAAGCTTTAAAAAATTTTCCCCAAAAATGCCTTTCTGTCCTTTTTTAAAAATCAAAGTAAACACATCTTTTTTTAAAAATTTTTAAAAATAAATAAAGGCCCCTGTTATTTAAAATTTTTTACAGTATTTCACCCTTTTTTTTTAAAAAACTCTTATGAAAAAGGGGGATTTCATAATTTGGTGTTTAAAAAAATTAACTAATTCTGAATAACAACCAGACCCAAAGTTCAAAAATTGCAAAAAATCATACAATATAAAAAAGGGGGCTAAAGAATTTCCCAACGAGAACATGCAAAAAATGGACAAATAACATTTTATTAAAAAAAAAATTAATTTCAAAAAAAAAAAGTGTTTTATTTATACACTGTATTTTTTTTTCAAATGTTTTTTTTTTTAAAAAAAAAAATTTTTTTTTTTGAAATGACACTCTATAATACATGTAGTTGGCCCAATTGAACACCTTTATTTTTTTTAAAAAGGGGTTTTTTAACAATATCTTTCATATATCATCTTAAACAGGTGATCATAAATGTAAAATTTTTCTTATAAAAAATCAAAAAGGGAAAAGGGGGTTAAAATTTTAAAAAAAAAAAAACCCGCTATATATTAATTTTTTTTTCACTGGTAAAAAACCCCCCCCTTTTTAAAAATTTTCCCCGTTTTGTTTACCTATACTATACCATTTTAAACAATGCTCAGGTCAGCTGCCATTCAGATATCTTTTTTATGATACTCTTTTTTGACAATTAAAATTTTTTAAAATTTTAACATAAATTTCTGTTTCCCCCTTTTCTAATCTTATTTTTTTATAATTTAAGATAATTTTTTTTGATGTTTAAATTGTAGATCCCCCCACATTCTAATTGAACAAATTATTTCATAATTTTTTTTTTTTTTTTGGTGCTGCAAAGACAAGTGGCATGTTAATATGTGGCAATTGCCAATACTAAAAATTTTCCTAAAAAGAAAACCCCAAAAGGGGGAATTTTTTATTCCCGCGGGGAAAAAAAAAAGT
>JAHBCN010020509.1:0-15131 GCA_019359885.1 Listronotus oregonensis
AAAAATTTTAGAAGCAACAACGGCCCCTACTATTGTATTTTTCATAAAATTTGGGTGAGATTTTTTATTTTCAGGCAATTAGAGTTTTAAAAAAAATTTGACGATTAACGAATGAACATAAACACCCGTTATAAAAGCTTTTGCCATAAGTTTTTAATTTTATTGTTTTTAAAAACCCGTTTCCCTTTTTTAGTTGCAAATTTATGTTTTTTTATTTAGTCCCTTTTTTAAACTCTACTATAATTTTTTTTTTTGCTAATAAAGTGCAGTACAGGACATAAACTTTTGTTGTTTAAAAAAACCCCATAAAATATTTTGCTTAAATTTTTTTAAATTTTTTTTAAACCCCTTTTTTAAGTTGGGCATAATATAGGATGTTAAATAATTAAATGAATTTTTTTCCAAATATATTGGTTTAGATTTTACAAAAAATTTAAAAAAAACAAAAAAAAATAACCCCGACTGTCTAAACAATTTTAAACCAGAACGATATACCTGGCTTTTACCAAAGGTTTCCCAAAAAACATACAAGAACAAACATCAGTGAACAAACGTTTTTCTTTAGTGTAGACAAAAAAAAAACCGGAAAAAAAAAGTTTGTTTTTTTTCTTGTTCATACATGTTCGGGTATGTACCCCAAAAAAAAACAAACAAGAAAAAACATCAGCAACAAACTTTTTTCTTCAGTTAGAAGTTAAAACGGCGAAAAAGTTTGTTTGTTTTTGTTGCACATTTCCCCAGTGGAGTGGTACATCAAAGAAATTTTTTTTTTTATGGTATCCATAACTTTCTAACTAGTCGAACGGGGAGTAAACAAACATTTTGTTGGCTATGTAGACAGAAAAGGCGAACAATAAAAAAAAAAATACAAAAAAGGGTGAACAAGAACGAATGTTTTTTTTGTTTTTTTTTTCGGTGTGTACATCCAAAGGAAAAAATTTTTTGTTCGTCGTCATCCAAAATTTTTTTCCAACTGGTAAACGGAGAAAAAAAATTTTGATTGCGTATGTAGACAAAAAAACGGAACAATAAAAAAAGAACATATAAAACAAGGTGAACAAGAACGAATGTTTGTTCTTATTTTTTTTTTCGGTGTGTCATCCCTTTTAACGCAAACATTAGGGTGGCTCGTCCTACTTAAATACGGAGAAGGTGTTATTTTCTTGGATAAAAGGTCCAAAAGGATTAAACTTTTGTGTTGCTAAAATAAACTGGTTACCAAGTAACAAGTAAATTTATTATTCTGCTATGAAGGGATAAAAAAATCGTCATGCACTAAATGTTTCTTTAGTTAATTAAATGTTAAATAAGAATGAAAAAAATTAAAATAAAATACAAAAATATTTCTAATTTTTAACGATTTTCAAAATAATACAATATTTTTGCTGTTACATATCTTAAAAAAAATCGTTTTTTTCGATTTTTTTTATTTCTTTCGAAACAATTTAAAAAGCAAACGTATTTATTAAAAAACAAAAAATATTTTTTTTCCTCTTTTCCAAAAAGAATGGAGAAGGGAAAATATAAAATGAACTAAGGGAGAAGCTGATTCTCTTTATTAACACACTTATGTTTTTGGTTAAATTTCATTTACATAATTTGCCTAAAAGTGTAGGGTCTGAAGGTTAAATAAATTAAAATTTTCATTTCTTTTTTAAAAAAATGAAATTTAAAAAAAAAATTTAAAAAATTTTAAAAACAAAATTAAGTAACTATAGCAAAAGTTGACCCCAAAAAAAAAAGTTCAGAGTAATTTATTAAATTTTAAAAAAACATTAATATATCTTTTTAAGTATCCCCGATATAAGGGGGGAATAAAAATATCAAAAAAGAAAGAGAAAGAATATAAAGGGCATAACAAATTTGAAAACGTACCAGGAAAGACAAGACAGAGGATACCGAACAGGCATGGAATAACAATGGGCTAGTGAAAAATCTCCAAAAATTTCTGACTGACGAAAAAAAATGATGGAAAATAATGTGTCCTTTTTTATTTTTTAAAAAATCTTAATATTTTAAAAAAGCATTTAATCTAGTGAAATCCATAGAAACACCTATTTGTATTATCTTTAGAAACATGAAAAAAAAAAAAATGTTTTTTTTGGGGCATTTGGCCAAAGACTTTTTAAAACGCTTTTTTTCACATTAATCCCCCGACCTAAATTAATTATGTTTGAAAATTTTCTCTATTTTCCTGTGAGGAGTGTCAAACGATTGATGGTATTGGCTCAAGAAGTTTTTATTTTCTTTTTTTTAAAAGGGAGTTCGAAGCTTGTAGAAGGTCATTTTTTTGGGAGGGTTCAAAGGAGGATGATATTTGAATGATGTTGACTGTCCATTTGTAGATAGGGTTTGGGATAGACGAAGAATGCCCGGATTTTATGAGTTGCTGCTTGCCTACACCGGCCTTTCCCAGTTAGTAAAGAGTTGATCCAAAGAAGGGTTAGATATTTTAACTCCTGTCGTTTCATACCTTTTTTTTTGGGCTGCGTCTTTTGCCATTTTGACAGTTTATTTTTCCAACGGAATGCTTTTAAACCATCCAGGTTACGTTTGGGATTCAAGGGGTTTGGTGTCAAAAACAATCTATTTGTTGTTATTTTAGACGTTCGTTCGACAACATTGAAATTTTTTTAAAAAAACAATATAATAGTTTTTAATAGAAAGAAAGTAAATTTCCCCAATAAAAAAATTTATCCGGAAAGTATAAAGTAAGGTTTTATGAAAATTATGTAAAAGGGGGCTTTCGTTTTTTTTCGAAAAAAGTTGACGGTTTTTTTTAAAACATAGCCCCTATATTTTAAGAAAAAAATTTTTTCAAAAAAATTTTTTGGGGGTTTTTCACAAGGGGTAAAAAATTAAATCCTTTATAACCCTTTTGTTTTAAAATGGGAAAAATTTAAAAATAAATAAGGTGGTCTGCTTGAAATAAAGGGATTTAACCCCGGAATATTGGGCAAATATTTATTTTAAAAAAAAATATGTAATAAAAAACTTTTTATAAAAATATAAATTTATGGGTTTTTTTTTGTCCCCCCATTATTGTTGGAGTTTTTTTTGGAAAATGGCTATTTTTACGTTCGGAAAAAACTTTTTTTACTTTAACTCCAATTTTTCTAAAATTAAGCATTTTAATTTGTTTAAATTTCTAGAATTTTTATTAAACATATAAAATAGAATTGCAGGGGGGAAGATTTATTTTAAATTTAAAAGGGGGGAAAAAGGATTGGATCTTTTCTTAGAAAAAGTGGGATCAATTATTTTTATCATAACCGCTCAATTTTCATGCAAAAAACTATTTTTTTTTTAAAAAAAAAGGCCTTTTTATAATTTAAAAAACCTTTTTTTTTTAAAAATCAAATTTTTTCCCCTTTTGACTTTAAATTTTTTTAAATTTAAATGTGGCGTAAAAAATAACCATTAAAACCGAAACTCGGTCTGTTTTTTTTTTGAGCTACTTTTTTTCTTTTTTCTTTTTTTTTATAAAATGCTTTTTTTTTAAGTTGTTCGTGAAAACCCCTTAAAAAGTGGTTTTTTTGTAAAATTTTTTTTTAATCCAAAACTCGAAAAAAAATTTTTTTAGAAAAAAAAAGGGAAATTTTTTTTAATTAAAATCTTTTTCATTGATTTCGTGGGGTTAAAAAAGAAATTAAAAATTACCCCCGATGGGGGTGGTAACCACCCCGGGTCACACCTGGCAATATAAACTTTGATCCTTGGGTATTTCCTACCCTCTGTGGAAATTTTTGGAAAATCCTGCCGGAAAAAATTCCCCCCAAAAAACCTTCCCGTGCTAATTTTTGGACAGCATGGCCTATGAATAGAACTCCGGGTACTGGTAAAAAGTTTTTAAAAATTTTTTATTTAACTTAAAACATGTTTTTTTCCAGAAAAAAAAAATTAAGGGAAAAACCCGACTTTGTTAAATTAGCCGAAAGTTTGGGCTTTCATACAAGGGGCAAAGTCAGAATATATTCAAAATTCCCCGGGGCCTTTATTAAATTTCAGGCGAAAAGTTCATGTAGTGCTTTATATTAAATTTTCAACCGGTCAGCGGAACAGAGGAGCCATCTGGCTATGGACATTTTGCGGTGGAAATGTCATCTGGGCTTGGTCGTAACTGATGCCGCCGACGCCATGTTGCCATTTTGTGCGACATAGGGGGATAAAATTTTGCACCAAGCACCAGTGGTCGCTTCTAAAAGCAGGGGAAAAATTCATTAATTCCCAAATCTTAAAATATTGGAAAAAATAAGGTCTTTCATATAGACAATATGGATTCCGAGATTCCGCGTCTTCTTTTCCCTTTTCCACACAACTGGAACAAGTCCCTTGAGTTTCCGGTGAATCCCAGATCGTTTCTCTTGAATATCCAAAGCTTTTATCAGGGGTCATGATGGGCTTCTTAACAAACTTCCTTCTTTCGGTCTTCCACCAAGTTTCTTTGGCTTTCCAGTTTCCTTTCAATCACTATATCGTTAATTTTTGAAAGGTCATTCCTCCAAAAATTCTACCAAAAATTTGGGGGGTACGGGTTTTTTTTGCCCCCCCCCCCCCGGGCTAAAAATTTTTTTCTTTTTTCCACCCCCCCGTTTCCCCCCTACCTTTCCCAAAAAACGGTTCCCAAAAGGTTTTCCCAAAAAAAAACCCCGAAAAAATTTCAAATGCCCCCTTACATATGAGCGGGCCCAAATTTAAACAAAAAATCGTTTAATCTTGTCCTTACTTTTGGAATAACCTCAACTGGCACAAACAATTTTTTTCCCTAGCTTCGGCAGTTCAAAAAAATTGGTTTTCTTCCGGAAAAAAATTTTTCTTCTTCCAATCTGTACCTTGTATGTTCAAATCAGACCCCTTTAGAATATTGTTCTCATGTTGGGGGGTGGCGTCCCCCAACACTTAGCATTTTTGGGCTCCCTTCAAAAAAGAGCCGTTGTCTTATTAATGATCCAACGTCCGGGGGCTTCCTCTTTTTCCCCCGCGAGCTGTGGGGTCTGTCCCTTTTTAGGATTTTACGGCTTCTGTTTTGAGGGTTGGCCAGTATAATTCCTTTCTGGGAGCTCCCAAAGAGCAAACGTAGGCAACTTTTTTGCATCCTTTTTCAGTTCAGTTAAAAGGCCCCGAACTTCCCGCTTTCTTTGTTCCTTCATCCCTAGAGTGTCAAGACTTTGGAACCTGCTGCCCGCAGAAGTTTTTCCTTCTCCTCCCAATCTCCAAAAATTTAAGTCCCGTGTGAACAAACTCCCTCTCACCACACTGAAGACACCCACGGTACGTTAGTACTTAGGCATCAGCCATCGTGGACTGTCCCAAGATAAAAAAAAGGCTACACTTCTGAGGAAAACGAAAAAGAGTTTTATCGGACATTAATAAATGCATTTGTTTTCAAAGTAAGAAAAAACTGACACTGGTAATTTTAATCTTAAATATATTGAGCGCTAAGAATAGTTTCGTAGTATTTACAATTGTATTCAAAAATATTTAATAAGATCCTTTATTTTTAATCCTAAAAAATCCTAAATCAGCCTTTCCTAAGGCTTTTTTAGACTGGTTTGAACAATATTTGTTAACTTAAAAATGTTTGCTTACATTTGTGGTTCAACATTTAAGAAATTGATTTAAAATCTCTTTATTTTAATACAGAATATGCCTCGATTGCAAAGTTCGAGGGACCGTCTGTCGCATTATAGGGGAACAACAATGCATTAAGATCGCCGACTAAGACTTTCGGCTTTAGTTTGACTCGGGCAAATTAGTGATTTCAAGAACTACGAAAGGTAGTCAGGATGTGTAAAGTGTATTGCCAAATAAAAAATTTTGGTATTTTTCTTACCGTTCCCATTAAGTTGCCATTGATTCCTGATAGTACAGTGGATGGGGAGAAAAAAGTGTTTGACCTCCGGATTTTTTTGTACAGTTTCAATTTTTATGAAAATTTGGAATTAACTTGCTTTTACCCTCTAGATCAAAGTTTATATATGCTTTTGTGCTTTTTATTTTTAGGGGGTAAAAACCACCCCTTATGCTAAAAAATTAAAAAACCATTAAAAAAAGACCTTATGTAAATTAAAATAATAGCTAAATATGTATAATTAATCTATTTTTATGTTGTGAGTTATATCTAAAATTATATTTGTATCGTTTCAACTCTTAAAAATCACCCTTAATAACGAAATTATAAAAAAAAATGTTTTTTTCATTTTAAAATCATTTAATAACGCTTTTATTGTAGAAAAAAAAATTTTAACAGTTTACGGTATAATAAATATTTAACTTCAATAACCCAATCTTTAAATAACCACCCCCTATAAGATTTACAAAAAATATTTTTTTGACAAATTAAAACGATTTGATGATACATAATTATAGTCCTGGAAATGATGGTAAAAAATGGCAAAACCTCGCAATTTTTTTGTCCTGCATCCATTTGCATAAAAATTTGGAATTAAGCGCTTCTAACCCTCTACTTCAAATTCTATTTCATGGTGATGTGCGCTGTTTGTTTTTTAAGGGTGAAAAACTAATTAAAATTGTCAAAAACCCTTATAGAATATCATTTTTTAAACCTTTAAGATGGGTAAAAGTTGGTTTAAATGATTAGTTTTAATGATAGAATGTTTTTTTTAATAATTTTGTGTTTTAAGAGCTACAAGGTTATGTAAATTAAATTCTTTTCAATTTTTTAGTTTAAAAATATATGTATTATTGTACAGAAAAATTTATAAAATAAGATGTTTTTGTTATTAAAAAAGCTATAATTCGGTACTTTAGCATTTTTCCGTATTTCCAGTATTGTTGGAGGTATTTTGAAGAAAATGGCTATTTTTACGAAATTGCGGAAAATGGTTTTTCACTTTAAGCTCCAATTTTTCTAAAATTCAACATTTTTACTTGGTTAAACTTTTCGAAGTATTAATGATACATATATAAAAAGAATCGCAGATGGGTACAGATCTACTTTAATTAAGAGGGGAATTAGAGGGTTGTTTTTAATAATCTTTTCGTAGAAAAAAGTAGGGCTGATCTTATTTTTATCATAACTCGCTCAGTTTTTATGCTCAAAACTCTGTTTTTGTTTTAAAGAAAGGTCCTATTATATACTTTCAAAAAGACCTTTTATGTTTTCCCTAAAAATGCAAACTTTTTCCGCTATTTGACTTTGAATCTTTCAAATTTAGCATTTGACGAACAAAAGCTAACCATTAACAAGCTCTAGCTCGGTCTGTATTGGTTGTAGAGAAATTATAAAAAAACATTTTTTTCTAGTTTTTTTATAAGCTACAATTTTGCTTTTAACAGTTTTTTTGATAAAATGTATATTTTTAGAGTTATTCGTAAAAAACCCATTGAAAACGTCTATTTTTTCGCCGAAACACTTTTACTTTCAATCGCGAATAACTCGAAAAATATTAGTATTACGAAAAAAATGTAGAGAATATTTTTTACTTAAAATTACTTTCTTTATTGATTTCTGTAGTTAAAATTGTAGCACACCTCGGCATGATATAAACTTTGATCCTTGGGATATACCTTTGTAAAAATTTCAGGTAAATTCATGCTGTACAAAAAAATTCCTAGCCAAAATGTCTCATATTCTGTACTATGAGCATTGTAACCGAGTGCAATGGTACAGATTGATTTATGTAGGATCAGAATTGAAACCAGGTAACCTTTATTTATTAATTTTGCTTTATTAGGGTGTATATAAAGGTCGAATATTGATAAGATGGCGACATGTAAAAGACGCAATTCACAATTTTATATGAAAAGATATATTCATTACACTGTGGATGTAATATTTGTAAAATAACTGGAACAAAAACGTAATAAAATAATCACTCTGGTGTTCTATTTTTAGGCATGCTGTCGACTACCGACACTACGTCTCGGCTCTTACGATATAAGAGCAAGGGAGGTAGTTATAGAAGTGGGGTTACCTTCAAGTGGTATGGGGTGCCACTGGGTATAGTAATGGGACACAACTTGGTTTTATTAAAGGTAGTATGAGGACTATTCCATACATCCAAAAAATAGGGAAACCACATGTCCCTTTTTATCCTGAGAGGATCGAAATCTCCAATTTTCACCAAAATAACGCCAGATGACATGTGGCCAAAGTAACCGTAGATTTCACAGATCAGTACCACGTCAATCGCTTAAGGCGCACTCTGAGGATTCGGTTTTAGTTAAACAACTTTAGTGACTCCACTAAAACGATTAATTTTTTAATTTACACAATTTTTATAATAATGGCAACAAGTGCATTTGTATGCGCAGGTTTAATAGTTATTACAGGCTATCAGCAAAATGCCTTTTCTGGATAAGCGATTGGATTCAAACTCTTCTAAAGGGGCCTGCTAAGGAGAATAAAGAAGGATATAAAAATTAATTAAGAATATCTTAGCAAAAGTTTGAAGAACTACAATTAAAATTTAAGCCCTGAATAACAGTAGCTCTGAAATTACAAACCAATGCATTTTTCCAGTATCTCTATTCTCATAAGAGGTCTATTTATAATTCCAAGAGCAGTGATGTCTATAGTATACTTAATTATATAAATTTGATCATACACGCGAACCACTTTAACATCATATTGGTGCTTAGACTTACAACAATTATAATTAAAACAGACAAGTGCAGAAGGCCTAAAACTAAATAATTAAGGTCAAATAATAAAAATATTCGCACTTCTTAAACGCAAATTAACTTGACTCATAACTTAAATAATAAAATTTAAATCCATCAATCTTTTGTTAAATCAAACCTAAAGTTCTGTCATTTCTTAAGACTTACTATTGTAAGAATAAAAGGTAACTTTGGGACCTTTTATTTGTTTTGTAGTTAATGATTGCAATGAAATAGTAGATCGACATTGCCTCAAGAACCTCGCCTATCAATTAGTGGGTCGTTTAACGAGGACCGGAAATGGCTGTATTTGTGACTTTTCTTAAATAAAAAAAAGTGAAATAGCCATCTTGTGTATTTTTGCTCGTAGAATCCAAAAATATACTTAAGAAAATGATTTTAATTAAAACAAAAATAAAAAAAAAAAATATATATACTATTTTCATAATGGGACACCTGATTCGTTGGTCCGTCCTTGGTACCGTCTCATTTCTTTTCGATACGTTTTAATAAAGAAAATTTTATATTTATTTTTAGTAACAATAGACTTACTTAAATTCATATAATCAATTTAAATTAAAAAAAAAAAAAAATTTTAACAATAAATACCCGAAATTCCAAAACACAAAAAGTACCTATTCTACAGTAAATTTTACGAAAAATGCAAGTGGTGTTAGCTTTTAGGGTGGCAAAAATTTGCATCCTATCGAGAATCGATGTATGAACCACAAAAAACAATTGAACGGAGTTAAGTCACGGAACCTGGGTGGCCAGTTGATGTTAAGTCATTGCAAAATAAAAGAGCCTTACAAACTTTCATGCAATTAATTTAGTGTATGGCAAGCATTATGGCACGTAGTGCAGTCATCCTGAAACCATATATTTGTCTAGGTCTATCCTGCCCAACCTGCATAAAAAAGATATTATCGCCCCATATAACCCAAAAAGGTGTATGTGATTTTTTAAAATCGAATATTAAACCAGATCTAACGCTCATTTTTTCGGAATGCAGTGAAACCTTATAAATATCCAGTGTGTCTTACTTGTTTACAAGGCTTCTTTACGACCTCGTCACTAAAGAAGACTTTTTGCACAACTGTAGGATCCTCGTTTAACTGCTCTAAAATCTAGTCAGCTCTGTTTATTGTGGTTCGGTTTTATTTCTTAAGTTAATTAGTTCTTATGCGGGTAAAGTCCCAAGTTAGCGAGACTAAATTCTTGCACCTGGCTTGGACTGCACTGTCTTGGGTGCTGACGCACACATTTCCGGACTGCAGCAATATTTTTAGTAATCTTTTATTTCCAACCTGTTTAGACGTTTCTTGATCTATCAGCGAACCGATTGATTTAAATTTCTTTGCCCAATTATCGACTCTGCTGGATGGTCGTGAAGAACATTTGACGAACTGAGCACTAATTTTACATACAGCGTTTCATGGCAAATTATTATGACAGATTAAATACTTCGCGAAAATAAAACTGTTGTGAAACATTAGGCATACAAAAAAAACTTTTATTTTCGAAGATTTTTCGAAGTTTGTTCCCAGTTTTACATAATTTGGGCCACTGTACGCCATCAACGTATGTGCATTGCATTGCATTTCCTTTCATATTGTGCCAGTAAATGGTATGTGTGCGGGGATGTTTGTAAATTGTGATAATTTGTTTTAATTTAAAACAATAGAGCTGTACTTTAATAATTACAAACCCCGATTGTAGCAAAAAATATATTTAGCTAAATATTTTTAACTTAATATAGTTTATTAATGTTTTTGGTTGTATTTTTAATATTTTTTTATGAATTTAATGATGAAAAGTAATTATAAAAGGTTCCACCACAGCAGAAATCGTTAACATATACAAAGGGGAACTAAATGAGTCGAAACGGTACAAATAACACTTGCGTTAACTTAAAACTATACAAAAAATAAAGAATCTAACAGGATATTGCAAATAGTATTACAATTAGGTTTCATTATATAAAATAACCTAAAATTCTTTTACTATAATAAAATATAGTACGAATATTGAAGCACTAAAAAAAACCGAACCAAGCAAATCCTTTGTTATATGGGAAATCCTAACTACTTTTTTTTTTATCTTGGGACAGTCCACGAAGGCTGATGCAGATATCGTACCGTGGGTGCCCTTATGTGGTGAGGGAGTTTTTTACACGGGACTTAAATATTGAGACAGGGGGGGAAAAGGAAAACTTGCGGGCAGCAGGTCTTGATTTTTGAAAATTTAGGGTTGAAGGAACGAAGAGGGAAGTTCGGGGCCTCTCTAACTGAACTGTAAAAGGATGCATAAAATTTTCCACTACGTGTTGCTCTGTAATTGCCAGAAAGGGAATTATACTGGACAATTCCTCTAAGCAGAAGCCGTGAAAATACCTATAGAAGAGCGACAGATCCCCAGCTCGACGGTGGGCAAGAAAAAAGTTTTTCTGTAGCGTTGATTTTAAAATAAGAGAACGGCTCTTCTTTGAATGGAGCCCAGAATGTAAGTGTTGTAGGAGACGCATTCCAAGACATGAGAACAATTTTCCCAAAGAGGGTCTGATTTGGGATACATACAGAGTGTACAGATTGGAAGAAGAGGAATATTTTCTAGCTCGGAAGAGGAATCCAAGTTTTTTTGAAGCTGCCGAGGCTATGGATGAAATGTGTTTGTGCCAGTTGAGGTTTTTTTAAAAGTACCGACAAGATTAAACGACTCTTTGTTCTGAAAAAACTTGGCCGCTCATATGTAAGGGATGAGCACTGGCGCCTTTTTCGGACAGCGAACATGACTTTTTAAGGCATTAAACTGAACAAGATTTTTGGCGCCCCAATCCAAGATAAGTTTGAGGTCTTGTGAAAGAGATATTGTTTTTACCGCGTTTTGTTTTCAAAAAAATCGGAATTCCCGGTGGCTTACAAAATTAAATTGTGTAAGAAGGTTTTTGGGAAGGGAAGTTGCTCGGCAAACTACGACCTATTAAATGAGTAAATTTTAGGTGGCAAAATTTTTTCCTAGTTCAACTTTTAATCGTTAATAAGTTAGCAACCAAAAACCAAAATTTTTAAAACTACTGTTTGTTGAATAGAGAATTAAAATCACTTTTAAACGAGGTATCGCATCCCCCCCCTTTCCATTTAATTTTTTAAAGTAGATTATGCCCGTAGCGCCATCTATGAAATAAAAAAAATAAATTTATATAAAAAATAGTAAAAATGGGGTACCTTATTTTGGGGGATTTTAACAGCTAGTGACTGTGAGAACAAAAATAATAATAAATAGAGTTTAAGTTACCCAAAAAAACAAAATATTTTTCTAAAATTGTTTACTTTTAATGATGGTTAGTTAAAAATCAATTCTATAAACCTAATTAATGAATAAATCTTAATTAATTTTTTTCTAAAAAATTGATTAAAATACTTTTTAATTTTATTAAAAAAATCTTTAATTTTTTCTTTTCAGATTATATTTATTAAGAAAATAAAACAAATTATTTAAAACAAAAAAAAATTGCAAAAAATTTCATAAATAAAACATTATTTTTCCCCTTTTTTTACAGCAATTTTTGGTTAAAATCAAATTATTCTTTATTTTTCGTCTTATTAAAAATATTTATATACCCTAGACAAGTTACTACAACTGACCACAACTAGGCAAGTAATCCACTAAAATTATTATTTTATATTCACAATTATTTCGTGGGAACAAAAAACAATAATAGATAGACTTTAGGTTAGCCCAAATCAATTACCTGGCGGCGATATATCATCCCATTCAAAAGTTAGCAAGGGTGGGGACTATTTGCGTTCGCACTGTATATACAGAATATCTAAATTTTGACTTAAGAATGCGCAAGGAAAATTATTGGGCGAGAGATTTCACGGAAAGTCAGACAATTTAATTATATAGGGAAATTTTTTCCAGGGGTTTGAATCATTTAAAGTTCATCGGAATGGGAAAACTCGTACTATCATTGCATATGAGTTTGGGTCCATTCTGATTTTTCGGAATATAAAAAAAAGGAGCCAAAGTTTTTTTTCACAATATTTTGGTATCTCATTAATTTATTAATATTTAAAAAAATTGGGTTGTTATTAACATTTCTTTTTATAATGAGACCTTAGCAAGTGTTCAATGATCCCAGAAAATTCCCTTTTACTATCTTTTGTGCGTTTTGATAAAAATTATTTTGGCCATCTGCATTTTTTAGCCTACTACTACATCTATTCAGTGTGAAATGTTATGGATTTTTCTACGGCCGTTTTTGCGAAAAATATTGGTGTTGCGAAAAAAAATGGTAAGGACCATTTTTGTAGACTTCGAGGTGATCTTAATTTTTTGTCTAAACAAAAATTCTCTAATTTCCATATTTTGGCAGATATTCACGGGAAACCTATTTTTAAGACTTTGGTGGGCCATTTTTAGCGGGTTCCCACGTCGGAATCGTGATAAACTTTTTCTCGCTCGAAAGCATTAAAATGTATTTCGCATCCGCGAAGACCTAAGAATTGCGCCACAAATAAAAACTGTACAGATTTATTTACAGCTTTGGGTACTTTCAGGTCTTCAGTTACTATATGCAGAGTATTTTTAGGATTTTTAAGGTCTGTTGCAAGGGTGAGAAAATAGGCTAAAAATATGCTGTTTTTGCGGTCACTTTTTAGGCAAATCTCGCAACGGGCTTTGTCCTTCTAAACCAGTATCATTTTGCATTAATTTTTGTTGTCATCCGCGATCTTGTTTAACCTTTAAAATTTTAAATAATTATATTTATTTTATAATGAGCAAAATTAAACTTTCGATAATAAATTTCTATAAATTTGCGGCAAAAATCTGGATATTTCTGTTTATGTTCAAGGCTTATAGATAAATATCGCAAGGGTCAATCACCACCTCTTTGTGCGCATATGGCCTATAATTCCGTTTTTATGGCTTTGTATCGGTTATTAGGTATTATTGTTTATCCGACTATGTTTGCGAAAGCGCGCCTTGCGAAAATAATTTGTTTTTTTTATTCCTGTGCGTGAGGCGTTTGTGTATATTATCGAAAATTTGCCAGATTTAGTCGCTTGCCAGAACTCCTTTTTTGTCGATGTAAGTGGGTTCCAGATGTGCGACACACAAAGAATCTGTCTTCTGCATGTCTGGTATGTATAGTGGGTACATAAAAATATGTTTTAACATAGACACAGATCTGGTGTGGGGGATGGAGCATTACTTTGGGATAAAAATATTGTAAAAATAAATTAGGTTCGATATACATGACAGTATAAACGATGTTCGTAGTTCTTACATAAAAAAAATAGTTGGGCTGTTCAATATTAAAGTACTTTTAATTGTTTACTATATCTGTTTCCTCGACAGGGAACTGCGTTTACTGTAGCTAGCTAAGGCGACGGTGAGTAACAACTTAATGTTCAATTAACAGTAAGTAAAAGAATACATAAGAAGCTTTTTGGAAATAATGCGCATCTGACAACGATGTGACATATTAGAAATAGTATATTAAAGTATATATAAGTGGATATTAAGGTCTTTAAAATAAGTGAGATTTTTCGAGCACGACGGCGGAGCTAGAGTTCTCGATATAGAGCAAGTGTTTTAAAGACCAGTTATCCACGAATACTTTACGCTATTTTTTTGCTTTTAAAATATTTGTTATATTTTTTTTGACGTTATAAAGTACTCTATCAGATCAATATTTTTTTCTTTAAGATGCCTGACATGTGTCAAAATTCAAGGGTAAAGGTTGGCATTGTCATCTTAGACTTCACATTTCTCGTGTTTTTGATAATACGCGCTTGTTTCAAAGTTGGATTTAAAAACGCTCAGGCGTACTTTAATTATGCAAAATAGGGTACCAATAAAAAAGCAGTTATAAAACAAACCATTGTACCGGTTTCTTAAATAGAATCCCTAATTGTTTAAATTAATTTAATTTACAGAAATGAAAACGAATAACATTTTAAGGAATTTTGTTTTTATTTTTATTTTTTAAAAGTTTATCGTTGGTACATAAATAGTATAAGCATGACAAGTCTCGTAAACAATACCGAAAACTTTGCTCCTCTTTATCTCCAAACTAGATCAGTAAACTGTTCTTTCTGTTCTTGATACCTATGCTACGTTCTTAAATGTCCTCGATTTCTCTTTTTACATCCTTTGTCGTGCTTTTATTATAATGAGAGAACAGTTACAACTTTCTGTAATCCCTCCAAGCGGTGTGAGGTCTCTGGTTTTTGACAATTACGTGTTACCGTCGGCAATATGTAATGTATATGTCACTTGCCTGTCAACAAACAGATGCCTCGGACCGTTTGGAGAGGATTTAGAGAACGGAGTAGGTGTACATTACGGGCCTATTAAAACAACTAGAATACTTAGTCCCATAAGCTCGTTTTAATTAAAGTGGTAAACCCAAGCGAAGAGACTCACATAAGTATTTTTGGAAATTTGTCAATCATCAATTATTTTTTATCAACTGTTATCGATTTGATTTAGTCGAT
>JAHBCN010020510.1:0-14945 GCA_019359885.1 Listronotus oregonensis
AATGAAAATTTTGATTCACGTTATGTAAATGATGATAAAGAAACTACTTTCTAAAAATAATTTGTTTTTGGGGTGCCCAAAAAAAAGCGTGGCACATAAAAATTTTTTTTTTTTCAAATGGAATGACCTACTTTTTTAAGGAATTAAAATTAAAATTATAGAATGCTTTGTTAACCCCAAAAAAATATTTTTTAAAAAAATGCGACGTTGCCAAGCTACTAAATTTTTAATAATTTTTTTGCCAAAATCAATATTTTTTTTAAAGTTTAATTCCTCCATAATGTTTTACTTAATTTTACTGAAAGTTTGAAAATTTTTTAAACTGGGATCACTTCATCTTATAACAGTGCAACTTTGTGTGTTCCATATACAGAGTGTGTTGCGAGTATTTACACGATTCTCGCAACATTATAAATTCTCTAAATAATTGTTAAAAAAAATCTATAATTCAATAAATATTATCAGTCAAACTTAAATGAAAATCTGTAAAATAATCATTATCATTCAGCTTAAATAAAAACATAAAATATTTACTATTAAAATCGCGGACACCCTGTAAGACAGAAAATACAAGTTGTATATACAACACCATCATAAAAAAGGCGCCCCTTGATATCGATTTTTATCGGTTAGGCAACATACCCCCACTATGGATTACGTGTTCTTTCTCTGTCTATCTTTTTTATCTTTTTTTACAACCGCGACTAGCTTGATCAGTGGAGCGCGTCGTTGCAGACCGGCTGGTTTAAAAATAATTTTGGAAAGGTTTTCACGGTTAACGGATATTCAAATCAGCTGTTGAGAGCAGAAAATTTCGTTCGTATTTGTTCATTAGAATTGTTATGTGTGTGCAGTGTACAAGTTAGTGGAAAACCGATAAAAAAGGAAAAATTCAAATTCGTGGTACTCCTTGTCCCCCAAAAGATACTGCCCGGTAAAGGGGGACATGTGAGCGAAATAAAAGATCGCCGTTGGACCTTGTATTTTAATAGTGGGAATCAGGAGCCGAAAAGGTGACCAAATTCCTTCAAGTAAAAGGCTTTTTCACAGCCTACTTCACACAATGAACAACCACTTGGCAACGCCGCAAGGCAAAAAGATTCAGATCGGTTTCCCTCGAGGGATGAGCGTAATCCGGGTATCGAGGCGTATATTTTTAAATTCATTTAAGGCTCAATTCAAAGATCGCGTAAATAGTATTGATATTTCCATTAAAATAATTAAATCAGTATAATAATTGAAAAAATACATATATTTATTAATATTTAAACTCTAAAACAAATTAATTTATGTGCATAGGCCCAAGGCATAAGAACATGATGCTGTTGTAAAAGGAAACAAGTGTAATTTAACATTTATTAGTAATTGTACTCAGTTTTAGTTTTTTTATTTATTTATTAAATGTGTCTAGTTTCCTTTTTTGTTTTTTGACTCAGCCTTTTCCGATTTTTCTGTGGCATTTTTGTTATTTCTTTTTTAACATAATTATTTAAAAGAATGTTTGAAAATATAGAGACATCATAATGAACATATTTTTGTTCTCGTTACCACAAATACATTGCGAGCATAAATCATTGTCTAGTGCTTAAATTAGTTAGATCACACAGGATAGCTTTTTGATTTTCCATTTTTAGGAAGTCACTCTCAGTATCAGGGTCATTAAAAATTTTTTTCTAAAAAATCGCGCACATATGGAACAGAACGTCTTTAACAATTTCTGTAGGAACCTTTAAAACCGCCACGTTGTAGACAATCAAAGTATTCGTCGTCAATTAGGTTTCCCACCAACAAGAAAAGAAACACAGATGTTACAATTATTATTTTTTTTTACAATTTTGTGGGCAGCATAACCGGCTATATAAATTTGTACCGATTTGTCAATTTCATATTCATTTAGGTATTCAGTTTCAAGTAAAAACAAAAATTTTCAGTGAATTATTTTGAGGTATTGTCCAATCAAGATCATTTTCCTGGATACAGCTGTCTCCTGTTTTTAATCTCAGCTAAAGAGAAATTACCATCAGCAGCGCTTCTAAATATATGTTTGAGTCTGATTTTTTTCTCAGCATTTAAAATATCATCAAAGTAACATTGTAATTAAACCTCCGAGAAGTCTGTATTTCCAAATCTTTTTCTAACTTTTTTAGTAGTAAATTTACCTGGTAAAATATACGACAAATCAAATTTTGAAAATAAATAGTCAATTATTTCTAGTAAAACAAAGGTACTATGGCAAAGTGCAGAATAGGTGTCGTTTGTAAGGCGACCATTATTGTTTTCAAGTTTATCCAAGCTTTCAGCAGGACTTTTTTTTGGGAAACAGGGACTGTTTTTGAGAAGTAATGTGGTAAATTGGAAAAATACTAGGCACTGCATTTAACTTTAGTCTAGTTTTGGTAGGTACCTTTTTTCATTGACCCATCTGGCAAAACGATAATCATCCTCTCTAATAATGTCACTTTCACAAAATGCTTAGCGCAAACCCAGAATATTTTGAGGGTGACCATGACTGTCTAGGAAATTCCTAAGCCAATGGGCTTTAAGGTTTTCGTCCTTTGGAAAGGTGAAAACAGAACAGCTGGTTCTCCTGCATCAAAAAAAATTTTATAATTGGATTTGCACCCAGGCACACAACAAGGACTTGGAGGAAAAAAAAATAAAAAATAACAGTAACTAAATAGTATCTAATAAGCAGGCACCAAGTACCTATGCAACGCAATAAAAAAAAATCAAAACGAACGACAAAATTCCAAAAATGTATACCTAAGTACTTACGGTAATTTCCAATGCTAATATTTGTTACTGTTTTTTAAAAAATAACTAAAAAAATACCTTTCCAAAATTAAAACCAAACACGAATCATTAAAAAAACACTTTCAATTTTAATTATTTTTTTAAAAAAAACCACCACAAAATGTCAAGTTCATTTGCCGCCATTTACTTTAAGTACTGTATAACACCGGCACTTTGCACTCCGAAAATTCTTGTTTTTACGCAATGTCTGCGGAAAAAAACTGTCCCGTCACTCACAAATTTCACACAAATAAGACCTTTTACAGGTTTATTTTAAAACTTAACAATATTTTCTTTCAAAAAGTTGGTTTATTCACAATAACACAACAGAGAAACAGGTCATTCAACGTAAATCATATTACTAAACGTGTGTCGCTAGATCAAAGGCATAGTTGCCAGATTTCCTTGTTCACGGCGTAGTGGGGGCTGTGGCTTTTTGATTTCGACACTTTTCATGGTAAGTCGGTCTCCCCTTTTATTTCTCTTAAACTTATGCTAAAAATTTTTCTTTTTGGTTTGTATAAGAATACATGATATTTTTTTTGATTATTGCTTTTGTGGATTTTGAGAAAAATCCAAAATTTATTCCTGAAGGAATTATTACTTAATGATTTTTTAAAAGGTCTTTTTTTTTTCGCCGATCAGGCGCCATTTTGTTGGAACCCTGTGTTCTGATGCTTAAAATTTTGATGTAGGCGAATATATGGAAATTGGAGCATTTCCCTTTCCTTGAAACATAAGACCGTTTCTGCTTTTCCCTTTTTTTTTTTAGTCTAGACCTGGATAAGATCCTAGGATCACAGCCTACTGGCACTGGGAGTTTGGGAGACGTAAAAAGGAGCAGACTACAAACGGGAATGTCCAATCTAAAATTTAGCAAGCAGCAGTAAAAGATCTGGGCCAGGAGAGTTTTATGAAGTGAACTACAGGTGAGTCAAAATTAGTATCAATTATTATTTTTTTGCACATAGGTTGCGAAGGATTGATTTTTTTTTTTTGACTCAAGTCCTGTGGGGTTCAATTCATGGCGGTCCAGACTTTTTTAAGTTAAGGGGTTTCAATTTTTTTTTTAAGAAGGGGACCATAAATAAATCTAGTATTTTTGGAAAATATTGTGAAGCCACAATATTTTGCTTTACCTTATCGTATCTTACCGTGGAAGGCGCTAGGATATAGCGTTTCCACTGCTTTTATTGATTTTTGTACTGTGTAGTACGGAGCCTTGACATATGTCTTGTTAAGGACAGATTTTTGCGCCGCGTGGCGTGTAAATTAGCAAAAAGTTGAGAGGGAGGCCGTTTATATATTCAGGGAAGTGTCGAAAACAAAAAGGCCAAATTGTATATATGTTTGTATAGATCAACATTTTCCTTGTACCTTATAGTTATGCAATTAATATTTATTAATTTTTTAAATACTTAAATAAGTTCCAGGAAAGCCCTGGAAGTTTATTTTTATAATTTTTTTGCTTGATGCAATTGGAATTTTTTATAAAATCTTTTTACTTTATGCAATTGAAATTTTGTTAATTTTTTTAAATACTTAAATAAAGTTCCAGGAAAGTCCTGGAAGTTTATTTTAATAAAATTTTTTTACTTGATGCAATTGGAATTTTATTAATTTTTTTGTTAGAGTCCCTAAATAAAGTTCTAGGAAAGTCCTGGAAATCTATTTTTTATAATTTTTTTGAAGCAATTGTAACATATTTCCTCGTCTAGAATTTAAGACGAATTTTTTACTTTTATTTTCATTACTCGAGGAGTTTTTTTTGCTAAAATAAAAGAAATGTTTTCATAAAGGTAAAATTTTTAAAGATCAGAGCTGTCAAGTTTGAAATTTTTTTGAAACCATAAGACATAAATTCAAGACCTATACCGAAATAACCTTGGTGTACCGATACTGCCTTCATTTCTTTTTTTATGTACTGCTGTGAACAACAACCTCCACTGGCCGCTGTCACGGTGACGTCATCGCCCAGCTTTCAGGGACGTACTTGTTGAGGAGTTCATCAACCACGACCTCAGCACAGGAGAGAAGGTATATCTGCTACACCAAGAGGTCACCAAAGCCAACTTCAAAGTCAGTTTCGATTAAATTTCAAATCTTCTTTAAAAAAAAAAAAAAAAAATTGTAGTCAACATTTCAAGATTGTACCAATATAAAAAAAAATGTATGTATTGTACATATAAATGTATATCTATTAAATTTGTTTTTAGAATTTTATAATCTTTTATTTTGCACCTGTACTGTTAGAGAGTTGGTTGTCTTAAAAATTTTTTTATCTATTAAAAATTACTAGCGTGCTCCGAACCTTTACGCCCTGAGCTAACCTTAACATCTTTGCACAGAGAGGCAAAGGAAAAAATACTCTCTCAAAATTGTGCTCTTTCCTCTTGTTTTGTTCCATCTCCATGTATGGAATAAAATAGGATAGGAAGTAAGTAACAAGTGTACAAAATTTATATTTAAATATCAATAGTTTCAATTTTGTTTTACGCCATTTTTTAAATGGAACGCCCTGTATCTAGTAGTATGTATCGATAGAGTATTCATTAACCTTTAAAATGATATCGACATGTGAACCTTTATCTTTTCCAGTTTTTTTAAATTGAAGTTAAACAAAAAATTAGCCGTTTTTCCCTTCAAATTAAAAATTTAAAAAGGTATTGTGATTAGTTGGCCATGATTTTTTTGTTTTGGCTTCAATTGAGTAAAGTGGGTGTCAGTTTTGACGTTTACTAAATAAGTATTAAGTTGCTCAACATTAAGAAAACTAATTCAATTTTTTTTAATAAAATTTTAAGATACAAAAATTAACAAACTTTGTAAGAAAAGAAACTAATAATTTTAAATAGAAAACAGATCTTTAACTCAACAACTGCTCAAAATGTCTACCATTTTGCTGCAAACACAGATTAAACCTAAGTGAAAGAGATGATCTAATACGCCTGAACGACTGTTGTATACGTTCCATCATATTTTCTCTAGTTGTGGCTTCAAAACGATACACGTCAGATTTAACGGTTCCCCACACAAAAAATCCATTATGGTTAAGTCCGGCGATCTGGGTGGCCATGCAGTGGGGCCTAGAAGTAAAAAATTTAATAACAAAGGCCAGTTACTATGAAGTATTATAACGAACCTTGCCTTCCAATCCACTTCTCTGGAAATTTTTCCGAGATATGTTCCCTAACGTTTGAGCTGAAGTGAGCTGGCGCACCATCCAGTTGAAGCCACATCTGCTCTCTACAAAGTCGGGAAGATGTTCTGTTAAGCGTGGAAAATCGTTTCTTAGAAATTTAAGAAAGCTTCTCCGGTTACACTATTTTCAAAAAATACGGACCAACCACAAAGTCATGCACCACTCCCTCCAAACATTGATACTCCATTTGTGTTGATAATTACTAACATGCACTTTATGGGGATTTTGGTGTCGTAAAAATGAAAATTATGCCTGTTTACAAAACCATTTCTATGAAATGTACATTCATCTGTAAATAAAACAAATTTAAAAAAATTCTCGTTTCTTGCTACCTGTTGCTGTGCCCATCGACAAAATGTAATTCGTTTTTCATAATCGTTTTCAGTTAGTTCTTGATGCATTTGAACATGATAGGGATGGAACTTGTTTTGCTGAAGGCATTTTCCCACAGACGATTTTTTAAATTCTAAATTTTTACTTAACTCTCTTACGCTAATTTCTGGATTCTCTACAACTGAAAGGCTGATTGTCAATTGGTTTTCTTCATTTAAAACTCTTTTTGTTCTGGTTTTCTTTTCGTAAGCTATGCTTCCAGTACGATCGAATCTTTCTTTTAGTGACTGTAGCATTCTTTCATCAGGATGTCTGTTATTTGGGTGCATATACTCGTGAAGCCAAAAAACAGTTCGCAAAACATTTACCAATAACGTAAATCATATTAACTAATTCTTGGTTACAGTATTTTATTTTGTCTAACAAATTACTACTATTATTTTTATTAATGTTGATTGTTGAGCAACTTAATAATTAGTTCGTAAACTGACACCTACTTACTCAATTGAAGCCAAAACAAAAAAATCATGGTCAAATAATCACAATTCCTTTTTAAATTTTTATTTTGGAGGGAAAATTGGCTAAATTTTTGTTTAACTGCAATTTAAAAAAACTGGGAAAGATAAAGGTTTACATGTCGGTATCATTTTAAAGGTAAATGAATACTCTATCGATACATACTACTAGAAACAGGGCGTTCCATTTAAAAAAATGGCGTAAAACAAAATTGAAAATATTGATATTTAAATATAAATTTTGTACACTCTGTATACGGAACTCTTATAAGATGAAGTGATCCGAGTTTAAAGTTTTTACAAACTTTCAGTAAAATTAAATAAAAAATGACGGAGGAATTAAACTTTAAGTAAAGTAGTGATTTCGGCAAAAAATTATTAAAAATTCAGTAGCTTGGCAACGTCGCATTTTAGAGCAAAAATATTTAAGGGTTGAACAAACCATTCGATAGTACACTAATTCCATTAAAAAAAGTAGGTCATTTTATTTGAAAAAAAAAAATTATTATGTGCCACGCTTTTTTGGGACACCCTGTATAAGTCAAATTATTTTTAGAAAGTAGTTTCTTTATCATCATTAACATAACGTGAATCAACATTTTCAGTAAATTAACGATAAAGCTGCAATAGAAGACCGGAGTATTAAATGGACACCCATTTAATAATAAAGATGTCAACTAGAACTGCATTCTACTTGTCATGGTAATAAGTATAAGTAATTACAAAAAAAACAATGGTTCTTATTTCAATGTTTTAGCGAGGTTCTAGTGACTTTTACCTACGGCAAAATTTTTATTTTAGGTTGTGACGTGTGCTACTATATTTATAGTTATTTAAATATATTACCTCATAACCAGTTTTTTTACACAACTGATGGGGTTTGGACCACATTCTCCTTTAAAATGAATTAAACAAATATATATTATATGTGTTTTTAATTATCATTCAATCATTATCAATTTCTTAAAATCAACCATCACTTCGTCCACACCGGTTCACCCACAAATCGCATTTAGCACATTTAAGACAAATTTTTAAGTACTTTTGCTTACTTATTTTTATGAGTTTTCGGCGATATTCAAAACAATGTTTAGGAAAACTAATAAAATAATATAAATTCTCCTAAAAGGATTTACCACGCGTCTCACTGCGGCATACTTCATAAAAATAATGTTTTTTAGCTCCCTTTTTTAAAGATAAGATTATATATTTTAATTAAAATATTTGTATTATTATTTTATTATGCATGCACAATAATTTAAATTAATCTGTTTATAAAAATTAATCAGTATTACTAGTTTTATTTCTATTTTTTTTATAAACATATGCACTGCTCATACATTTGTAAATAAAGTGCTCGAAAAACATGGCGAAAGTTGGGGCATGCGCACAAAAAATTTTGCTATTACAAGGGCTATTGATTCCTACATGTAACTTAGTATACGTATCTAGTGTAGATAATGTGGAGCAAACTCACAAAGACACTAAATAAAGTATAAAGATAAATTATATTCAGTACAAGAATTGGATATAAATCACTAAGCGACTTTTATGCGAGTATTTCTCTTTGGGCTCTTATGTTTGGAGAATTTGGATACCGTGGATTAAGCGATACTCTAATGCTTAGTTTAAAACGGATTCGCTACTCCTTTTTAGCTTGGTATGGTTGTTTATTTATACTAGGTTTTCGCTGACTGCTTTGAAATCTTGTTTTGGTTTAGTAGAGTACAATTTTTTTGTGTATGCAACTGAATGGCATATTCTAATAGAATGAACATCTTTAAGTATGGAAGTAATTAGCGAAAATTCATAACACGACAGGATTTCTTTTTATGTATCTTAAATATATAACATCTAGAAAACATACTGACAATCAATTTTTTTCCCTTCGTAATTGATACCGACTTTATATTGTCCTGATATTTTGATAAAAATAGTTTTTCGTAGTTTTTCTTAATCTTGTTGGCATTGTTTTGTTCTGCAATTAATTAAAGTCTGAGGAAATATCGGTCTCAAAAATTTTAATACAATTGATCTGCTTACCGTTAAAAAAAGGCCTATTGTGCGTATTGAAAAATGGTATGTATTAGGACATTATTTATACTTTTCTAATACTAGGAGGGTGTTATTATTGTTTAAATAATAGGCTAAACTGTGTTACAAAAATGGTATCGGCTAATAATAATTATTACCTAATGGCGACTGTGACCTGACTTATTTGAATTCCTTACCTATTGTTTAAGTTTATAAATTTCATTTAAAGGTGCTTTTCACTTATTATTCACAATGTAACAAATCACATTTTCAAATTCTGCTTAAATTATTTGACTGGTTGTCTTGGTAACTGAGAATGTGCTAATAAAATGCTTGGGTTATTTCTTATTCCGAAGTTATTTGTTCAATCTATTTATTTATTTTTACTTTATTTTATTTTGTGACAGTGTACGAAGGTATTTTAAAATATAATTTAGGTTGGGTTTGATTAAGGATACATAAAAAATGTATAGGTTAGAAGGAAAAAGTACTTTCTGGCATGAAAGAGACAACCTAGCTTTAGGATGGCAGCTGCTGAGACTATCTCTATAGATGTTTGTAACATTAAATAAATTCTTAAAAGTAATTAAACAAGATGACTAAATCTTTCATCATCATTTAACAAAACTTTGTCGCTAATGTAGATTATGAAAATTCGTTGACTTTTTTCGCCACAGCAACATGATTGTATCTTTGTGGCATTTAACTAAACATATTTTTGGTGTGTTATTCTAAGAATGTTTTTGTTTTGTTTAAAGTTTGTTTTGTTTGTTATTTTTTTATACCTTAAAAGTCGCTCAAATGGCATGTGTTTATACCAACACATCATCAGTGGACACTGTATTGTTTATGCATTGGTTATAGGTATGCATTTAACCCGTGTGTTTTTTTTTTAAGTAAGAATACCGGAAGTAAAAAAAAATAATAAAAGAGTTGCAAAATAGCCTAAACATTACTATTAACAAAAAACAATAAAATAATAAAAATGTATTTACATTTTCTTTACTGTACAGAAAATAACAACGACTAAACAGAAACATATTTGTGGCTTCCCTCAAAAAGAAAATACTGTTTATTATAATAATGGGGCTACGGCATAATTTTTTAAATAAAATATCTTATTAATAAAAAGAACTTTGTATGCGATTTTAATAGCAAAACCAAATATAATTCATATAAGAAATTTGCCATCTAAAATTTAAAAAAAGTCGATATTCGGTCAAAGTTTAAAGTTTGTTAGTACTTTGAAAAGATATTAGTAAAAGTAAAATATATAATTAAAATTAGTTCTAATGATACTAAAAATAATTAAAAAATCCTTTTCTTAATTAAAACCTATTAAAAAATATATAACGCTTTTAAAAACGCACCAATTAATAGGGTGTCTTATTAAGACAATGGTAATTTACATTTTGAACGTGGCAACATGGCGAATCAGGATGTTCTCGTGGAAGAGCTAAATAAATTTTAAAAAAAAGTGATTTAATTGAAATGTTTTTGAAAGAAAAAAGTCCCAAAGGAGGTGAAGGTTAGTGATTTGGTGAGAAAAGTAATTTTGGAAAAAAAAGATAAGTGTGAGTGCTCTAAAAAAAAATTATGTTGGCGGACCTCTGGGGAAATAAGGGGTTGTAAAAAAAATGACTTTTGGGAAAAGAATTAAAGTGCACCAAAATTTAGTTAGAAAGGGGGGAGGTTTAATTCTGAGCAATAGATCTAAAAAGAATTTAGAAATGGCATTAGAATTATTAAAAAAAAACAAATTTATAATAAAAAAAAAGAAACCAAGAAAACAGTGATGCCGCTTGCTATTCTCTCACTAAGGTCATAGAAAATGGAACTAACAATGTAGCAAAAATTAATGAGCAGCAGGTTGCACATGCTGTCATGGAAAGTCAAACCAATGCAAAATTTCAGGAAATTATATATCCAAAGAAATCAGCCTGTTAAGGGCACAGGAAGTAAAAAAAAATACCAATAAAATTGTGGGTTCAGACTTGCCCCCTGAAAATGAAAATGGAAAAAGAAAAATCATGGATATAGAACTAAATAAAGGCCAAAATTACACAGCAGAGAATTTGGGCAATACCCCAAAAAAAAGTTTCCAAAACACACTTTTACATGCATTCAAATAAATAACAAATATAAAACATGTAATTCTTTTAAAGTCGCAGTTGATGTAGAATTAAAAAAATCTATTTTATGGATGCTAAGGTGTGGCCGCGGGGGGATTAAAATGTCTGAATTTTTTTTCGTAAAAATTTTTTCCAAAAAACGGAAAATTTTTTAAAAAGACTTCAAAAAAATATAACGACCAAAGACAAGAAAACCCTTTGGAAAGGGGGAATGCTCTAAGAAGGACAACAAATTAAAAATATTTTACAACAATATACAGCGCATAAGAAGTAAAATTGGGAAAATTGAAATTGCTGCCATAAATAAAAAATTTGACTTGTTGTGTTTTTCAGAAAGTTGGTTAAGTGAGGGTGAAATCAGCTGTTTTGGTGTAACAGGATACAATGTTGCCACCTTTTTTTTGTAGATCCAATACACACGGGGTGGCGTTATTATTTATGTAAAACAAGGTATTAATTTTATTCCTATAAATTGTTTAAATGAACTATTAAAGAAAAAGCCTTTGGTGTCGGCTGTTAAGTACCAAAAATTATAATATTATTTTAGTTACGATATACAGATCCCCGGGCCCCCGTCAAATGAGAATATATTTATAAAAATTTTTAAAATGCTTCATTAAATTATCTTATCCAAACTGTAAAATAGTCATTAATGGTGATTTTAATTTTGATATTTTTTTAAAAAACAAGGGTGCAAGGAATTTTTTTGGATATAATAGATTCATTTAACTATAAGCATATATAAAGGATCCAACTAGGATCTCAAATTTAAAAAAAAAACATGCCCTAGATAATGTTGTAACAAATATTCTTTAAAAATTTTTTAAACCCCACAAGTTTTGGGTTTGCCTCTCTCGGCCCCTTTTTTGGCATTATAAAAAAAATTAAAAAATAAAAAATTTTTTAAAGGGGAAAATTAAAAAAAAGTCGGGGCTATACCCAAAAAAAATCTTAATTTTTTTTAGAAATTTTTAAAACTGGAATATGACTGGGGGGCCCCTTTTGGGGAAAAGTTGTAACTGATGCAAACGAATTGTTTAATTTTTTTTTTAATGTATTTCTTAAATTATTTTATGACTTTTTTTCCCAAAAAAAATTGTAAAGTTAAAGAAAATGGAACTTTAAAATGGTTTAATAATGATTTAAAGTCTATGAGAAATAAAATTTAAGCTGTCTCCATAATTAAAAAATATAAGCCATAATTTTGAAATAAATGAATTAAAAAAAATTTTAAAAAAAAAACAATATACCGTTGATAAAAAAAGCTAAACGAGTAGCAAATAAGAAATTTTTTAAAAACCCCCAAATAAAAAAAAAAAAGGCAACGGCAACTCATAAGATCTCAATTCGACTTATCCTTGTCAAAAAAAAAAGAAAAAAAATTTATCGCCTGACCCCTCTGAAAAACCTTTTTTTTAAATATTGCTAATAAAACCCAAATCTCTCGGGATCAAAAAACAAAAAATACATTTGAATATTTTTTTAAAAAATAAAAGGGGAAACTCAATAAAATCTTTTTTATGCCAGAAACAAAACGGGGGAGATTGAAAATATTTTTAAAAAATTTTTTTAAAAATCGCATAGCAAAGATATTTATGGTATCAACGTGAAGGTTGTACAGGGTGTTGGTGATATATTAAGTCCTATGCTTATTTTAAATTTTTTTAAGAATGCATAAACAGGGGGTGTTTCCAGATATTTTAAAAAAAAACCAAAGTTGTACCAATACCTAAGGACAAAAAAAAAAATGACATAAATAATTTTCAGACCGCTATCTCTTTTACCAATTTTATCTAAATTTTTTTAGCAGTTAATCAAAAATAGAATTGTCGGGTTTTTTTAAAAAAAGCCTATTTACAGATTCGCAGTTTTTTATATCGAAAAAATAGACGCACCACGATGGCGATAATAAAAATTATTGAAAGGGGGGTTTCTATGCTATGGATAATAAAAATTTTGTCCTTGTGCAACGCTATTGGACCTTACCAAGGCTTTTTTCTATGTCAATCCCCTTTATATTTATTGAAGAAGCTTGAGTTTTCGGGGGAAAAGGGGTCGGCTTTGGATTTGTTTAGGTCCTATTTAACGAACGGGGGTTTGGGGTTAGTTTACCCGATGGGGGAAACCTCCCCCGCAGCTGCCGATAAATATAGGAGTTCCTCAAAAGGTCAATTTTGGGGCCTATTTTTTCTTGTATTTATTAATGACTTGCCCGGAAATATTCCTGCAGACATAGTTTCTCTATATGCAGACGATACATCTTTTTTTTAAATTTTTATTCAAATACTAGGCAGTTTTGGGCAGTGAAAGTGCCATAAAAAGTGCCCAAAAATTGGTTAAAAACAAATGGTTTAAAAAAAACGTTTCTAAAACACAAAATCTTATTTTTAACGGGGAAAAAAATAACTCAAGTGTAAAGCTATTGGGGTATTTTTTTGGTATAGGTTGAATTGGTCTCACCATACAGAATATCTGGCTAAAAAGGTCAATACCGTGGTTTTTTTTATCAGAAAACTTGTTGCTTTGACAACTCTTGAACTGCATTAACTTTTTACTATAGTAATTTTCAATATTATATCATATTTCGACAGTGCTGTGGGGAGATTCGGTGGGGAGTGATAGGATTTTTGTAATTCAAAAAAAAAGTTGGGCGGGTTCTGGCGGCGTGGATGAAAAAACTCACCTTTTTGACCCCCAAAATTTTAAAACACTTAAAATCATGACTTTACCATCGCTGTTTATATTTAATTGTTTATTGTTTGTTAAAGAGAATAATTTTGCTTTAAATTCGGAAAATTTTTCAATTATTATAATACCAAAACAAAAAAACATTTGGGGAAAACCATTTCATCGACTCTCCAGAACACAGCAACCTGTTACTTTTACCGCCATTAAACTTTTTAATATACTGAAAAATTTTGTCAAGGACTTAGACTTAAAAAAAAATTTTAAACCCCAAAATAAAAATTTTAAAAATTTAACAGGCTTTCTATAATTATCCCCAAAAGGTTTTTTTCTTATAATTTTTGGATTTTTAATTTATATGTTTGCATATTCTTTCTTTGCTGTGTGTTTTTTTTTTTTTATTGAAAAAACTAGATAGTATTTTTGTATTCAATATACTTAGTATCCTTTGACAATCATAAATGTATCTTGATATGTAACCCTGTGCTAATAAATTTTATTTTTTTTATTTTATTTTATTTTATTTTTTTTTTTTTTTATTTTATTTTATTTTTTTTTTTTTTAGTTTATTTTTTTTTTTTTTTATTTTATTTTATTTTATTTTTTTTTTATTTTATTTTATTTTTTTTTTTATTTTTATTTTATTTTTTTTATTTTATTTTTTTTTATTTTATTTTAATTTTATGCCGTATCTCTTTTGCTTCAAGTCATATTATATTATTTTCCGAAGTATTACCTTTGGTTCTACGGAAAAAATATATCAGATGGCAATTTCACGTTGTTTTTTAAGTTAGAAAAGGGCCATAAATATGGCCTTGTTCAGTCCTCCTTGGAAGATCTCATAAGGTAAAAAAAATGCTATGCTGTTACTTTAAATTGCAATTAGGTCTAGTGTCTCATTATTTGATAAATTACACTTGATTAGTTTGAGAAGATGTAGCAAGGTACGTTTTTAAAAGATATTAGGAGTTATCTTGCTTCTAGGAGCATATTACCCATCACTTTAAATGTTTAGGAATAACTACTATGTTTCAGGGGAAAATTTTAAAATTTTTAAACATCAAAAACCCATTTATTGTGAGATGGCAAAAACTGAAAAAAAGATCAGCAATATCCCAAAAACCCCCCTATCCATTCGGGCACCTATTTTTTGCCAGTTAAAATTGGAATGTAATGAATATTTAACTTAAATTTTCTTAAGCCTTTGCCATTTTTTCATAACGTCCCTTTATTTAAAATAAAACAATACAA
>JAHBCN010020511.1:0-15070 GCA_019359885.1 Listronotus oregonensis
ATATATATATATATATATATATATATATATATATATATATATATATATATATATATATATATATATATAATATATGAAATATTTTTTTTTTTATGTAAAAATGACATCTTGTAATTTTTTTTTTTTTCCCTAGAAGAAAATAAGAGTTTTCTTAATGAAACACCTTACTTATTGGTTCGTTTTTGAATGCATTTTAATTATATATTTTCGAATCATTTTAAGAAAAATTATTTAATACTACTTACTTGCGATATAAGAACACAAATTAGCCAAACCCCAGATATTATTTTCTATTGAGGTTCTTACATTAAATCCAATAAAAATAAACGTAAGTCTTTTTAAGCCAGAAATTTTTTTTTTTACAGATCAAATTTTAAGCAACAAACACAAATAGAAATTCAGAGGATCCTGGATTACAATACTTTCTTTGTGGAGGCTAGTTATTACGAAGATAGATTAAATAATTTATTGCTAATAACTGAAAAAAAAAAAAAGGTTTTTTTTGTCACTTCCCCCTTTTTGTACAGAACTAAATTTTTAATAATAAAATTTTCACAGAATTTTCAGTTTGTCCTCAGTCCATTTAACCAAAGAACGGGGGTTACATGCATTGTGCTTAAGTCAGCCAAAACCAAGATAATGGCAATCCATGGTATCCCCGAAAGTGTTATTAGTCCCTTTGGTGTAGATATCATGAAAGGAAGGTTGTCAAAAACACCCGGGGACGGGTAGAATAATACACCAGCGCAAGACCGGTATGTGCAACTACATAAGAAACAGAAATTTTCCCACTACATTTTTAAAAGGGCACAATCTTACCATTTCTGGTCAGGCTATAAATAATCGACTGCATAAAGTTTAGCTCGGGAAAAAACGCCTTTAAAAAATTCCGCCAACCCCCGGGAGCAATGGCCGCAGAGATACTGGGAAGGGAACATCTTGCTTGACAGATGAAAAGGGGCCATATTTTTCAGATGATTGGACTTTACCAAGATTCTAGAAGAATACGAGTCTGAAAAAAACCCGGGGAGCAGAACATCCATTAGCAATGTTCAAGAGGTTCCCAATGTAAAGGGGGAAAACGAACAATTATGGTTTGGGAGAAATAATGTTAGGCAGAAGAACGGACTCCCCTTTTTTTGAAAGATCAAAAATGCTAATGATTATATTGACCCTATTCTCCATCCTTGGGGGTTTTTCCAGAAAATGCTGACCCTAATTTCTGTTTCTTCCTTCTAACTATAAAAATTCTGTGTTCCCGCTGCTCAGCCAGACCTAAACCCCTTGAGCATGCCTGAGATGTACTACAAAGACCCGTTCTAATAGTTAATGATCATTTCAAAACCATAAACAACCCTAGTGGGGGGGCAGATTATCCAAGAGAGCGGATAATTTAACCTAAGCATGCCTATAGGTGTCAACAGTTGCAAACATGAGGAGGTTAAACGTACTGAATAAATAAAAAAAATTTTTTTCATATGTAAACTGTTAAAAAAAATTTTTTTTTAATTTTTTTATTTTGTATAAATGTGTATAATTTTTTTTTTTTGGGAATAAAAAAATGTACTAACTTTTTTTTTTGGGGATTTTCTTTTTTTTAAGTATTTTTTAATTTTTTAAAAAACCAAAAAATATTTCAGATTTTATTTTGAATCCCACAAATATCCTTAGTTTTTTTTTTGTAGTGTATATTCCAAATGTCAAAATAAGCTGATCCAATTTTGTCACAATCCCCCACCCCAAATGTTCAAATAAGATGCGTAAAAACTTTATTATTTGTAGGAACACTTTTAAAAAATGGTTTTTATATGATGAAGAAAGATTTAAAAAACCTTCCCCCACATCAAAAAAATTTTTTTTTTTAAAAATTTAAATGTCCAGCAAATCCCTTTTAAATTTTCCCTGAAAAAAACAAATCAACACACATACCCCTCATTTTCAATGTCCTTAATAGTGTAAGATACGACGGTAATTCCCAGTTGACCAAATCAGACGGCGCCCCAAAAACTTGCTTGCTGAACTTTTTGCGATCTTTATAGTTTCCCCTTTGAAAATAAGAACCCATCATTGCTCCAACCTTCAAGATTCCCCCCGGGGGTGTGTTAATTTCCCGTTCTGATCGGCCTAAGAACTGTTCACAAGGGGGAAGCATTTTTCGTTTTGCCCTTTTGGCCAAAAAAAGAGAAATTTATATTTTGCACAAAATAAAAAAAATTTTTTCATACTAAGGGAACGGGGCACTAACAGCGGTTTGCACCAGTATACTTAGGTAACCTTAAAATTTAAGTGATACTTAAGTGTAAGATTTCATTTGCATAACGGACACTTAACGATTAACTGTCACTTAAAACAAAAAATAAGTTAAGCCAAAATTTTTTTTGGCTTAAGTAATACTTTTGTAATTTTATAACCTAAAAAAAAGAAAGTTTTATTTTTTTGGTGGAAAAAAATTTTTAAAATTTTTTGTGTTGTGTTTATGAATTTTCAAAATTAATTTAAAATAAATATTTTAAATAAGGGGTCAATCTTTGTTTAAGGTTGAAGTTCTGCAATTAAGAAAAGTTGTTGCCCTTTTGGGAAAACACACGACAAATAATTAAAAAATTACAACAATAAAACCTTATTTTTTTAAAAAAAAAAAACTGTAAGAAACGAATTTGAACTTTAGGGGGGAAAAAAAATTTAATTTTCGTCAACTTGTCTTCTGCTTCTTCTTTTACAACTGGACAATTTTTAAAAATGTTGCCAAGCATTTTTAATACTTTACTAAAAAATAATAAAGGTAACTGGTAAAGCTATTAATCCTAAGGTCAACCTTAATACTAAGTGCTACTTAGTTATTGTGAACTTTTAAGGGTTAGTGGTGCAAACCGCCGTAAGCACCGACTTGAGTAAAATCTCATACAGGTACCAAGGTTTGATAGAAACAATCCCATCAACTTATAATCCTGGACTATACAAATATTTTTGATAAGTACCCTTTCTAACCATGGAACAATATGAGTGGATAATAGATCTATAAATCTTTAGTAACTAGAAACTTGTTCGTATGATAATATCTTTGATTCTTTTGTGTAGTTTTACAATAAAAATTATTACACAAGTCAAATAATTTTTGTAACATCGATAAGAATGCTTATTTTGAGTCTCATTTAGGAAGTTATTAAAATACTTTTCCCAAAAGGCCCAGTACGTCCCATTTTTAAGTTCTTGCTTCCCTTTTATATAATGTGATCTTGGAAATATTTTTATCTGCCTTTAGAACCGAAAAATACAACTTGACCGCAGAGGGGTTATTTTAACAATATTGTTAGAAGGGGTTATATCCACTCCCCTTTTAAACCTTAAACCTAACAGTATTGCATGAACCTTTAAGAGTTTTATTGTTTTCTGCAGTTTAGTTGGTTTCTGTCTCGTTTAAAGTAGTCAAGTATTTAAGTCGATTTTGAATAAAATGGCAAGTTCGAGTCTGATGTTGCAAAATCCAGACGATAAGTTTTGTTAAAACATATGGACATTAAAGTACCAAGCTAGATCTTATCTAAGTAAGTCAAAAAAGCCTTTTTTTTACATTTTAAGTGCCAAATTGGGGATCAAGATAAAAGTTAGGCTTTTAGGCAGTGGATGTATTGCTAGAAAAATCCCATGCCATTTACTGTTCCTGTGGTGGGAGAGATTGTCCTGTTGACCATGGTGATCACTAAAACAAAAGGGACTTCAAAAAAGCTTAGGAGACAAATAGAGCATCCAAATTTGCTTCTGCGTTAAGGCCAGTTCTTCATTGCTCAGGAAATACCGGTACAGATAGCCCTTTTAACCTGGACATCCTGCTTCCCAGTATTCTAATTCTTTATCAGAATTTGATTCCACAACTTCTGAGAACACCAGTTGTGACCTAACATTTTTACCAATTACCAGTGAACCTCAATAACTCAGAATTAATTAAATGACTTGGCACGTGACCTTGATTGTCAAAACAAAAATCGGAACTTTTTGGTTTCAGACATCAACAGTGGCACTTGTTAGATAAAAAAGCAAGTGTTTCACTTTACCGAAAACGGAATGTAACATTATCAAGTTTTTTTAAAATGAAAGGGTCGCTATGTGTCTGTTGTGATATTGATGCTTTAATGAATGAGCTTATTATATGAAACATGATACTAGCGAGTGGCGTTAGCCCATTCAATGACAATGAAAGAAACCTATGACAACTTAGCCACCATATTAAATTGTGTTGAATATGAACAATATCAGTGGGATATCTGTGGAGAGTTAAAGGTTATAGATATCTTGCTAGGACTTCAAGAGGGTTTTACAAAGTATTGCTGTTTTTTGTGTCTGTGGAACAATAGGGCAACAAAAGAACACCACAGTAAAAATGATTGGCCTTATAGAACTTCTTCTGAACCTGGTACTTTAAACATTAAATATGCCTTCCCCTTGATCAGCCAAAAAGGTGTTGCTACTGCCTCTCCATATTAAGCTTGAGTAAGAAAACTATGTCAAAGCCATGGACAAAGAAGGTAGTGGTTTCCAGTACCCAAGAGAAATATTTATCAACTACGGGAGATCGGCAAAGTTTACATGACAATTAGCAAAAAGTTAACAACGGTTAAAAATGTTAACAAAATAACATTGTCAGTGTTATTTAATGATTTTAGCAATGCAACCGTCAAAACGACATTTTGTTAAACATTCAAACCGTTGTTAACTTTTAACAATTGCTATATTAACAACGGTTTAGAATGTTTAACAAAATCTCAGATTTTGATAGGTTGTCTACTAAAATCATTGAATAACACTGACAGTGACGTTTTGTTAAACATTATAAACCGTTGTTAACTTTTAACAATTGCTAAGTCCATTGCTAAATTTAACAACGCGATCATCACTGTTACTTTACAAAATATAAATTTTTGACGGTTATGTTATGTATTAATTAAATTAGGTCATGTAGTACATACCCTTTATTACACTTGACAATTTAAACAAAAAATCTGATTTTACTGTTTAGTAATTATATAAATTATGTTTAGTCTCTTACTACTTACTAAGGATATATAGTAGATAAATCTAATCTAAGAGTACTTACTTGGGCTATTCCAGTTACTGAATGATTTTGACTTGTGTAGACTGTTAATAACGATAAGGTTAGATTTAAAAAATCCTAAAAACATAATTTTTTTATCATTGGCTATCAATAAAAAAATACATATACAAATCCTAATATTTACATTAACAGGGTTCCCACAAAGTTTTGTATTTAAAATTTCCTTACAAATTGATATTTTCCTGACTAAAGATCTTTATTAGTATGGGATCTGAGTTAGAGGCGATCTTCATCCATCTGCCAACCCGATGAAAGCTATTTTATCAAATATAGTATGTAAACACATATGTAATATATATAATATATATATATATATATATATATATATATATATATATATATATATATACATATATATATATATATATATATATATATATATATATATATATTATATATATATACACGTTGGCGCTTGTTCGAATATGATTTTTGCGCAAAGAAGGAGACGGAGTAGAGCGAGAACAAATTTGCTCAACAAATTCATTGCGAGCGGTACGGGAATCGGCGTCGCTATCGGTGGGAGGTTACGATGCGGTTTGCCTATCTATTAGTGTCTAATACATTAAAATTCAATCCGAAGATTCAACTCTGCCAAACGTATATATATATATATATATATATATATATATATATATATATATATATATATATATATATATATATATATATATATATATATATATATATATATATATATATATATATATATATATATATATATATATATATATATATATATATATATATATATTTCAAATGGGTTGCCTAAAAAATTAGGTAAAGGCTATGATTAATAAAAAAAGTAAAATTGGAAAAATTTTGGTACTCCTTGTATAATGTCAATTCTTACTTTTTACTCTACATGGCAGTACTGACATAACACTATTTTTTTTTTCAATTTCCATAAATAAAATTTTAATGATTTCTTTTAAATTTCAAAAATTTTCCAATGCTTTATTTATGAGATTGAAGAAAAAAATAGTGCTATACTAATACTCTCATATAGAATAAAAAAAATAAAATTGATAGTATACAGGGAGTCTCAAAATAATAATATAAAAAAATTAATCATAGCCTTGACCATAATTTTTTAGGTGACCCGTTCCTAATACATTTTTTAACATACTATGATTGATAAAAAATAATTTTCATCCAGTTGACAGATGACACAAAGAAAAGAATGTAAGTGCGTATCTTTCAGTTTTTTTAATAATTTTTTTGACATTGTTTAAAAAGAATATTAAACTTTTAAATAAGCAGCTTTAATTCTAGTGATGTTTATTTCTTAAGTTTATTTTTATTTAATATATCACTAAATGCTGGGATTACCTTTGGATTCTCTGAATGCCAGGCCATATAAAGGCTCGGCCCCCGGGAACAAGATGGGGTTTGCTGTAACAGCATCCTGAAAACAAAAAAAATTATTGTGGCAGCAGTGTGTTTGTGTATTAGTTTCCAATATTTAATAATACATATAAATCAGCCTGAGCCTTCAGAACATACAACCCTTTGTATTATATAAAAGTAACTGAATTAGCACTTTTACGGATCATCTAGTACCATCTACTAAGATTAGTTTAAACCAATTCTGGTTAGTTCCAGCGTTTTACAGTTTGAAAGGCTTGTGTAGTGTAATGATTAAATGAAACATTTGTGATGGTAGTAAGACGCCTTCTCTTATAAAACTTATTAGAAAATATGGATGCTACTAAAAGAACCACAGAAATGCTTGAGGTATTATTATCATTAAAGTAAAAACACTTGACTCCCGCTAATTCGAAAATCCGCCTAATCCGAACAGGGCCAGGACAAAAAAAAAATAATATTTATAAAATTTAGGAACTATGAAAAGTAAAAAGTTTATTAAAAAAATCTAATAATAATTTATTTATTTGTTACACTTACAAATTATTGACTATCTTCTTCTGGCGCAATGCACTAAATTGGCTTTACACCATCTATTGTTAAATAATAAAGACGCTAAATATGCCTCAAAAAGACAATAATATGGCATTATGTGACAAAATTCCGCCTTATCTGAATTTACGCTAATCCGAACAGTTAGTTAGTTAGTTAGTTAGTTCGAATTAGCAGGACTCTACTGTAAGTGGTGTAAAAGGGTACAGTTTTAATACTGCACTTAAGACGCTCATATACTATGACTTTTAGTATGTGTCTTAATTATGGAGTTTATAAGTAATTCTTCCAAAAAATCCTAAATTATTAAGACACCAGTCTTGCGCCAACTAAAACCAACAAGACTAGTTAAATAGGTAAGAGCCAGGCGACAATACTGCTAGTTGTTAAAAATATACCATACTATAGTTGAAATCGCTCTTATCGTGCGAGTGTATCAATTAATCAACGACAAGCTTTTGTAGTAACTTTTCATTTTAACTTGTTTAACAACATCCTTAAAATATAACGCGTAAGACAAATGAAAAGATAGATGCAGCATTAATGTACACAAAAACATACAATAATAAATACCAGTGGCGATATAACACTGATTATATTAAAAGAATACCTGTTTTATTTATTTTGATTAATGGAAAATATTACTTTTAGTTTGATGGTTTAATTTAAAATTATGAGAAAGACAAAGTCATCCTGTGGATTCCTACATTCCCAAGCCAAAAAAATTGTATTTAATCTTATTAATTATTTTGAGATTAAAAAAAAAATAAAAGATCACTGGTGGATATATAACAAGAAGTAGCTAAAGCTCTTTAAATAAGTTAAAGAATGGTGCAAAAGGTTATTTTCAAGAATGAAAAAAATGACAACAGAAGGAGGCAAAGACTGAAGATTTAAGTGAATCTGTAAAAATGGAAGTAAGGGGGGGTTTTTACTATAAAAAAAACTCTAATAAACTAAAAAAAGAGTCTAAAAAAGACTCCCAATAAACAATCTTCATGAACTACCAAATATTGTAAGCCAACATGTTCAGTTTTTAAGGGAATCTACACAAAATTAAGAAAAGTGCTATTTTTAGATGTAATTTGGATACTTTTAAATGGAAAAGGATCAAAAGTTTGGCAAGATAAATCTGTGAAGTGTTAAAAGAAAAAAAGGATGTCGGCAGGAAAAATTATATTTTGTTTATCATGTACAATGGGATTCATTCCAGGTGCATGTTTAATTATTTCTTCTAAATCTAAAAGTATAGACTATTATGACAATATGAACTGTAAAATGTTTAAAAAATGGTTAAAGAAACAGTTAATACCCAAATGCAAAGTTGGGAAAAAAGTGAAATTTATAATTGGTTGATAAGAGAAAAGCAGAAACCCCTGATTATATATTCCAATCTGACCTTTTTTTAATGGCTAAATCACTAAAAGAGCGACACATTTATGCAGTTAATGAAATAGTGTGTAAATTCGATCATAAAGTTGTACAATTGCCGCCATAACATTGGCAGTATTTATGTGGGCAGGATCAGAACCTTATTATAAGAGGCATGTGGGTGATGGGCTTAAATCTGATCCACACTAACCACGTTACAGAAAAGTATTGCCGAAAATCAATAGAACATATGGAAAAAATAATTACAACCAGGTGGGAGAGAGAACAAGTACTCAACGTCCAAGTAGAAATGGTGATCATTAGCTCATGTGAGCATGACTCGGAAGATGATGAAGTTTTTTGATCACATTAGTGATAGTGAAAATTATTATTTAGTATTATGATAAGTTTGCCTTTTTGTCTATAATGTTCATAAATCAATATCCCTTACTTCAATTTTATACATTCATTTAAAACCTTGATATTTAGCTTCTCTCGTTACTACTTTTTTCTTTTTTTTTTTTTAATCTACCACCTATTGCAGCATTTCTAAATTAGGTACAAATGCTTTAGCTTCTTCTTGTACATTTATAGGTGATTCTCTATTTTTGTTTATGTTTTTGAAATGATTATTTTTTTTTTATTTAAGCAATATTTTTTCATTTTGTTGAGTATTTAGCTGTAAATAAATAAAACAAAAAATGCAATGGAGTTTTAATTAAGGAGTGCTTGAGTACATGTATGTGTATTAGGTAAAGGGTGCAATAGAAAAAGTGAAAATATCTATTTTTTTGTTTGCAAATCCTCTGTATAAGGTGGTATTTTAGGGCTGTTTGTTATCAAGGTTAGTGTTGGACAGGGTAGGAAAGTGTAAGACTGGTGGAACCAAGTGTAAATAATTTCCGTATTTAATTTTTATACCAAACACGTTTTAGCCATATCAGAAATTAAAAAATGGCTTTATGGTTATATTTATAAACAAACAAACTTAAGTTTTGTAGTAAAAATGTATCTAATACGAGGGGGAAACCGCAATCAAAAATCTGTGCACCAGATTACACGGATTACACAAAGATTACACGAATTACACAGAGATTACCTGGATTACACAGGGGATTACACCCAAGATTACACGAATTACACAGAGATTATACAGAGATTACACAGATTACACAAGATTACACACAAAAAATGTCTTTTTGTTTCATTATTAAACCAGCTTTAAAAATATTTTTTTGATTATTGAATCCATTTAAGTTTTTTCTATTGCCCTAAAATAGTTTTAACTAATTTTTTACTGTATCTATATAATAAGGGTTATACGGGTTAAGTTGCATATCTTCATTAATTAAATCTGTTAATTTATTTTTTATGTATCATGTAAGTTTTATTTAAAAAAAGCAAGATAAAATTTTAAACATAATTTTAAAGTTTTATTCAAAAAGGAACGAACATACCACAACTTAACTTTTAAACATAAATGTCAAACTATACATTTTGTACTTGTCTCTATATCTACAATAATCCAGAATACTTCTCCAAGTTGAAAAAAGAAAAAAATATTAAATTAACAGAAATCAAATAAATTATTATATTAGCTTAACATTTTATTTAGATAAAAACAAACAAAACCTACCCTTCAAACTTAACGAATAAACCAAAACTTTATAATGTGCACACCGAAAAAACAAACAAGAACAAACATCAGCGAACAAAAGTTTTTCTTTAGTGTAGACAGTAAAAACGCGAGCAAACGTTTGTTTGTTCTTGTTCATACATGTTCGAGTAGACGTCGGTGCATAAAAATTTATGTACACACCGAAAAAACAAACATCAGCAAACAAACGTTTTTCTTCAGTGTAGACAGTTAAAACGGCGAACAAACGTTTGTTTGTTCTTGTTCGCACATGTTCCAGTGAACATCGGTACATCAAAGAGAATTTTTGTTTTTCTCTGATGTACTTATTATATATTTAAATAAAAGAAAATAAAGTCATATAAATAAAACAACATTAAGCTTAAAAAAACGGACATAGTTGATATAAAATAAAATTATGAACATAAAACAGAAGAAAATAAAATACCTATACATTAGTGAGATTTAGCACTACGTCTTTTAACAAGGACCGCTTCACTTAAGGACCTTGAGGCTTTGCGTTTCCTATTAAGATTTTCATTTTTGGCAGGCCTTCCAGCCTGAATCCTTTGGAACCAGACGTAAGGCCAGGACTTTGTGTGCGCCTACTAATTGATGTCGGTTTTTGAACGTTAATTTTTTTTCCACGCCGAATATTTTTTATATTAGCAAATGCTTATTTTTATTTTTATTATTATTTAGTCGAACGATAATGTTTGTTGAGTCTGGTGATATGTTATTTTTAACCATATCAATAACATTTGAAAAATTTTGGCTAAGTGCTTCTACGGCTTCATTTTTTTTAGTTGTAAGAGAGGAAGTAGTTGAATTGCTAACATATGCTATTTTTTGAGAAAAAAAACCATTACTAGGTGCTTTACAGTTAGATGGTTCTTTGGTGCCCTCATTAATAGACGTATCCATCATGTCATCAAAAAACATTTCATCAATATTATCCCCCATCGCTAATTTGGCCAAATTTTTTCTATCAAATCATTCATAGTTGCAAGGTTTGTTAATTTTTGTTTGTAATAAGGTTATGTTAAAGATAGTTTAAGAATAAGTCGTGATTTACGTAGATATAATAATTATCAAAAATAATGTCATAATAGAAATACATTATGAAGTATGACCGATTAATTTGGCAACAAAACAGTTTAACAAAAATAAATATCAATAACTAGGGCTTGTGAATTACTCAATATTATATATTTTTTTTTAGTTATGATAACGATGGACGTGATAGATAGGGTACCATAAAAAAGTTTTTAAAAACAATAAATAATAATATTATTAAGAGTTCATAATAATCCAACACATTTTCACACTATTAAAACATGCATACATAGCATTTTACATAACATTTTTAACCGCCGCTCTGGGCCATATATTATGAAGCGAAAATTTGCGCGTATTGGTCACTACAATCTATACTGCGATTCAGAGCAACCTCTGTCGCCGTTGCTCTGAGTAATAGTATAGTATGTAATTACGCTGCCGGGCGAAGGCTATCTCAGCTGTGACCA
The DNA here is from genome assembly GCA_019359885.1 of Listronotus oregonensis. NCBI lineage: Eukaryota > Metazoa > Arthropoda > Insecta > Coleoptera > Curculionidae > Listronotus > Listronotus oregonensis. Next base: position 11,564 of record JAHBCN010020511.1, read on the forward strand.
ATAGAAATAAAGAAGTGTGGTGGTTTACATTCAAATTATTTTGCTTGTGCAACCAGGGCTAACTAAATATACCTCTTTCTTCTTTTATTTCGATTAAACATAAAAGATAGAGATACAATTAATGCGTCTTGGTGCCAAAAATATATTTGGTGCAGCCCAAAGCATTTGCTGTATGTGGGGAATAATAGGGAGTTTCTGGCACCCAATACTTAATAAATTAAATACGAAAATAGGGAAAAATTACAAAATTGAATAACTGAAATCTGTCAATAAAAACGTGACAATGTATCTCTGTATCACAAAGTAGAATTATTTAAGATGTCATATGTCGTCTACGTCCAGGCTGAGATTTAAAGAGACACCTACAGTTTTTATATATGTATGACCCAAAATTACTTTTTTTGCGTTCTTTTGCCTTTAGAAAGTTGGTTCTTTTCCCAAGATTACACAAAGATTACACAGATTACACTCAGGATTACACGGATTACCCAGAGATTACACGGATTATACCGAGATTACAGGGATTACACACAGCGTGTACACCAGATTCTCGCTGCGGTTTCCCCCTCGATCTAATATGAAATTTTTCCTAGGTAACCACAACATACCGGTATCATACTAACAGAAAGCAGCAAGATTTCATGAATTAGCAGAAAAGTGCAGTAATTTTTCTTGCACAAGTTCAGCCAATTTTCGCTCAAATATGATCTGTCTGCTTTATTTGGATTGTAATCGTTTCTTTGGTCTTTTATGCTTATAAATATCAAAAATGCCGCCAGGAAAGATCATGCTGCCTGTTAGTTAGGCTGTGCACAAGTAAATATGTTACATGGTTAACTAGCAAAAATTAGCTTTAACTTTACTACTCTGGGAGTAATTAAATAAAAACTAGTTTACACCAGAAGTCATACCAAACACCTAGTCCAAATTACACTGAAGATAACAAACGGTTTATTCACAAAAAAGTGTAAAATATTGTACACTATTTCTGGATAACAAACATACCTACTGTAGGACTGACGTTTATTTTGCGACCACTTTAAAGCAAATTTAGAACCAGAAAGTATACGTAGCCATAAACTAATAAATAACTTTAATGAGTTCTGATCTGGCCTAGCCCTAGTAATTAATTAAAAGTTAATAGATGTTGACATTATTAGAATTATTTAATTACTTAACCTGAAATAACAAGAGCTTCGTTGGGTCCACACGTTACAAATCCCCAGGTCATTTTAATAAAATGGTTCTATAAATAGTTTAACTAATTTTCGTTCTGCTACAACATTTAACACACACAAAACTACAAAAACACGGTGGAAAGAATTTGTGTTCTAAACAAATCACAAAATAAATTTAGCTTCAATTTACTTAAGGACGCATGCGCCAGCTAATACGCCTGGCGCTCGTTGCCTGGCGCCATGAACTAAACATTAAACATTGGCGTAGCAAGAGATTCCAAATTATTGTTACAAAATTGACATGCTTTTAAATAATAAAGCGGATTAAAATCCTTACGTACAGCGTTATAAAAAATAATTAATCAAAAAGAAAAAGATGTAAAGAGAGTTTTAATAGAAAATTTTCCACAAAAGTTAAAAGTGGGCCTGCATAAAACTAAAAATTAAATATACACGTTAATATTGTAGCGCCTATGACAAAGGCGTACCAAACAATCGATTAGGATTCACCGGAATGGTATTTTCGAGTTTACAGGAAGGCCTGAAATTGACATTCTTATATTCTGACTTTCAGAAAATATTTAAAAATCGTAAGTATTTACATTCACAATTAAAATTAAAATAGCTTTATTTTGATTTTTAAAATCGAAATAGAAAAATCCATTTTCATTTTTTTTTTGTTTATCATGGGCTTTCAACAATAGACACCCAAAATTAGTAATGCTGAAATTTATATCGATTTAAAAAAATCGATATATTGGACCAAATGCTCCCATCGACCTTGTAGAATTTTTTAGCAGCTTGTTTCTTTCCTTTGAATTGATAACTTAGCAAAGGAATCACAGCTTATCACTGCATGGTATTTGTTAAACTTTAATGCTGGATTCGCGAATATTCCCATTTCTACGTTGTCCTCGTTATCGCTGCTTTAGGTATATTACCAATAATATAGTCCAATTATTATGCAAAAAAAGGGCATTTTTGTAATTAATGTTAATAGATATCTGACTGCGCCATGACTTTCGGAATAACCTGGAAATTACTAAAATCAAAAATCCAACCAATTTTTTTTCAGGCAATTTCTTTAAACAATAATTATTAAAAAAAGGACCTTTTTTCAATTTATTTTTTAACATAATAAAAAGTAGTGGCCATATCACTTTACTCATAAAAGACCGTTTGTAGAGAATTCAAAAACCTACAAAATAGTTTTTGAAAAATCCCGATGCAACCATTTTCACCAGGAAAAACCGGAAAACGCTTAAAACAGACCTTTTTTTAAAAATTCGTATCTTCGTTAATTTTCAATATTAGAGCTGATTTTTTGGAAATGATAGTCAATAACATATACTTTTAGCTGCCAAAATGAAATTGTCACGTTAATAGTTTTTATTCAATCGCACTATAAAAAATTAGGCTTATCTTGCAAGTGCCGTGCATATTAGGCAAATGGTCCGATTTGAATTTTTAAAACGGCTTTTTAAAGTTGAGATTAAAAGCTACAAATTGTAGAGCGACCGAGACGTAGTGAGTCGACCGTGGAGGGGGCAACCCAGCAGCGAAGGAGAAGCAAGAAGCAAGAGACGTGCTGCGTAAATCGGGCGCGTTCACAAGAATTTTTAACGCTCTATAGTCTATCTTTGGCGTCCAGTACCTCTAACTTATTAACATGTCATTACAGTAGCTTCGTTTCGATTCACCCGATTAGCGTTTTCTCTAAAAGAAAATCTGGCTTTACGTAACCCGATTATTCGACCCCTCTCAAACTCGGAAAGTTGAGCAAAATTAGCGCGTCTGCAAAATCTAGGCATGATAATGCAATGAAACAAATGGAAGCAAACAGATTTAACACAGAAAAATCACTGAATATTAAGTAAACATGTTCATATATTGTTCGGATCCTGATATGAAATAAAAAAACCTTTACAAAAAAAGTACGACTCGGAATGCCTCAAAATTTTATCAGCGTTTCTTTTATGGTAGCAAATATGTTTAAGAGTTTTTTTTTTTAATCAAAATTCAATAAATAATTCTAGCTGTTGCATTTTCTATCTCACTTGGTATATTATAGTTTAGTTATCAATATGGGCAAGTTCTTTAGAGCGATGACACACACAGCGGTTTTTGCCGACTCGGCGGCCGACTCGGCTGCCGAGTCGGCACATACGCTTGTGTATTCAAATGACGCAAAACACACACAGCGCCGATTTACGCCTGACGGCGCAGAGCCGACTCGACACCTCGTCTTTCACAAGAAACACGTGCGGTTTTATGACGCGGCGGCGCTTGTTTACATTGTTTCTTATGTCCACTGTCAGAACGTCGATTT
>JAHBCN010020512.1:0-14986 GCA_019359885.1 Listronotus oregonensis
ATATGTCATCATAACCTCAGCATATATTTACCCTCATATTTATCATCATTACAGATCCATTTACGATTGACACTAGTTTCTATAATTTTCCTTATTTTTATGCATATAATACTAAAAATTATTTTGTTTTCTTAATTACTAAATGTTTATTGAGTTAAAAAAATTTCGCTTGCGTCTGTCTTTTGATTCTACGAGTGATTTTACTAATTCCGGTCATTTTTTTTTTGTAATTTTAAAGTTGGTATTACTGTTACCTTCTTATTCCACTTACTAAGTGGTTAGATTACTAAGAATAAACTTAGCACCTATAAGTAGATACTACCCTAAGTACGTTTAACTTTAGCACCCAAAAGTACTTAGTGTACTAAATTTGTACAGAGTCTTCGATTATATTTACGTGGCTTCTGAGGCCTTTATTTTTGAAAACAGAAAAAAATGTTTTACACAAAAATTGTAGGTTTTTTCCATATTATCTTTTGAAATTATCAGTAAAAAAATACCGCATTAAACAAATGGAAAAATATAGGCATCATCAAGTTTTTAAAATGGAACACCCTGTATATTATGCGCTACAATAAAAAAAAACCCCTTATATATATATATATATATATATATATATATATATATATATATATATATATATATATATATATATATATATATATATATATATATATATATATATATATATATATATATATATACACATTTATGATATTTGGATGAACCATTTTTAAGATATTTAAGCTTAAAATATAAAAAAATTTTAAAAAAAAATCATATTAAGAAAGCTTTAAAAACAATAAAATTGTTTAAATAAATTTGACGTATTGATATTGTAAAAAGTTGAAATTTATCATTTTAACTATTAGTTTGTATTTCTTTTTTGTCGATGGGCTATTCAGAAGAACAAGAAATCGCTATTATGCGTCTTTTTTATGGTAATAATAATAATGTGACGACAGTGCAAAAGGAATATTACTTATTCTTATTATATCTGTAACAACGGGTACCATCTATAGATACTATTAAATACATAGTAAGAAAGTTTATTAAACGAAAAAGCTTTAAAATTAAGAAAAGCACTGCAGCACGAAATGAAAACAAAGTTTTGGATATCCTCGTTTTTTCAGGATAATTAGTATACTTTTTCTATTGGTTCGGTAATATATAAAATTTGTAAAGTACCGTATTGTTTAGTTAATACCGCCAAAAATTTGGTAGTATTTTTATAAAAATTAATATATACCTATTCTAAAAAAAGACGGAATATATTGTATAAAGAACTTTTCCTGGCAGTTAGCTACCTGGTGGTGAAAAAAAAAAAGTCGGTTGTTACAAGAGAAATATTTTGAGCCTAATAGTAGTAGTAGTAGTAAGGAGACTTTGCCGATTCACGTGCCTCCGTCCCCCGGGGGAGCTTATCATCCTAAAATCTCTGACGTAATTAAATATTAAGGAATCTTGTGTGACGCGTCATTTAGGGCATGGCCAATACTATCTGTCAAATGTCAAATGTCACCTGTCAAATGTCAAATGTCATCTGTCACCTGTCATTTGTCAAAAACCACATGAAATGGCCGTTATGCGTAGGATACTTGTGCTAAGACCTAATATTGATTTGCGCAAACGCAAAAATTTTAAGTCATGCCGTTCGGGCGCTATTGACCAAAATCGTTATTTAACCCTGATGATGAGTCTAAGGCGGACGGTTTAAATTTTCTAAAATTAGCGAAACGTCGTACCTATCGAATAGCGAAAACCGCAAGCGCCATCTTTCATTTTTTCATTAAAATTTCTCTTGCTAGCATTTGTTAGCAAAATAATTTTTGCAAAGGTTCGCTCATCCAATGATGTCAATTTGTTTTTTAATGGATTGGTCTTAAATAAAAGTTCATATAGTCCAGGAGTTCCAGTAAATTTTTCTCCTTTGATATAAATATCCGGTCCGTTAAATTCAAGACGAGAATCACCAAAAGTTAGATGATCGGTGGTTAAATCATGTTTTAAATATGTGCGATCGTACTCGTTTTCCGTTTCAGTTATAAATCCTTTAACATATTTTCTCGGTAGCGGATCATACTAATCTAGATATTCCCTAAAGGATTCTTTCGCAATACTATCTACTACTACTACTACTATTTGAACAGGGTTATATTGAGGATCGACTCTAAACTCGTCGTCAAAGTAACTTTCTTCAGGGTTATGTTCATACATAGTTCTGTTTAAATCAGCTCCCTCGCCATCGTTCATATCCTGAGCCATTGGTGAACTATCTTCTCGTGTCCCGGCATGAATTGGATTATCGTTATATTCTTCCTCTTCTTGAGCAGCTAGCTCGTCATGTTTTTGAACCAGTAAAGGGGCCAGTAAAATTAAGTGGGAATCGTGGTTTTTTTATTACTGTCGGAGACAAGTTTTCACTTTGCCGTCTTTTTACAGACTTGGGTGTAAATGGTGTAGATTGTTTACCATACTGCATCGACTCGGATATTAGTTTTGCCAAAGGTCTATACGTATTCTCCAATGTAACAGCATTTTCATAACGGCCAGCTTTAAGAGAATCATATAGTCTTTTTACATTGCGCGAATGTTCGTCAAGGAGTTGAAGAATGTTTGGATCTGCTTGCAAACTCCGCTTTTTTTCTGGTCGCTGATCACTGGAGTTCTGATATTCTTCAAATTGCACCTCGGCTTGCTCACCCAATTCCCTCTTTAAATCCAAATATTTTTTTCGAATACTTTCGGTTGCCTCCATTATTCGACGCTGAAGAAGAATTCATGTTTTAAATTATTAAGCTATAGGTTTTAATAAAATATCCCCATTGTTTTCAGCAACTGCCTCTCTACCCCTTATCCCCCAAATAACGGGACTGTATTTCTAAAAACGGCACTGTATTTCCAAATAACAGCACCGTTTTTTAAATAACGGCACCGTTTTTCTAATAACGGCACTGTATTTTCAAATAACGGCACCGTTTTTCCAATAACGACACTGTATTTTCAAATAACGGCACTGTATTTTTAAAGAACGGCACTGTATATCCAAATAACGGTACCGTTTTTCAAATAACGGCACTGTATTTTCAAATAACGGTACCGTTTTTCAAATAACGGCACTGTATTTTCAAATAACGGCACTGTATTTCTAATAACTGTACCGTTTTTCTAATAACGGCACTGTATTTTCAAATAACGGGACTGTATTTCTAATAACGGCACTGTATTTCCAAATATAGGCACTGTATTTCTAATAACGGCGCTGTTTTTCTAATAACGATACCGTTTTTCAAATAACTGTATTTTTATTATCCAAAGATCCCTTTTTCTCCAAGTAGCCTCCTAGATGCGTGTTATCGTAATGACTAGTTGATGTACAATGACTGCAGAGTATAGAGAAGCTGGTATTTATTAGTTAATATTCTTAGCTTTATATGCGTGTTATCGTAATGACTGGCTGGTGCTTAATGTCTGCAGAGTGTAGAGAGGTATGTATTTATTAGTTACTATTCTTATATGACAGTTAGTATTACTAAAGAGTTTGTACTGTGCAGACATGCAGAAGTTTAAAAAGAAATCAAACAAGAAAATCCCTGCTCGAAGAGGCAAAGGTATTCCTTTCATGACTGCTTTTCACAAAGCGAGGGATGCACTGTATGCTGAAAAACCTAACGACCTCACATCAGCTGCTGAAGTAACTTTAAAAGCATTTACTGGTGTGGAAAAAGTTCATCCTACAGGCATTGTGCCTCTCCCCAAAATCGGAGGTTTTCTACCATTTTTAGTACCACTATTTGCCGGTTTAAGCGGAATTGGCGCTCTTAGCGGAGGAACCGCGGGGATAATAAATGCAGTGAACAATGCTAGGAATGCTGCAGCCAAGTTGAAGGACATAACGAAACAATGGAATCCATAGCTCTTGGGAAAACTGGAACCGGTTTATATTTAGGGTGGTCTAGGTCTATATTTGAAGCCTTATAAATACATATAAATACAGAATATGTCTTTAGTCTTAATTAAGCCATCATGCATACCTTTAGTTTGAGTGGTAACAGTTCAATTTTAAAAGCTAATTATACTCCCCCTCTTGATCTGAGGAATGAAACTAGCCAGTATGAACTTGGTCTGATTAGTTTAGAAACTTTTAATGCTATTCCCAATATTGATAAAACCAATAATAAATTTTATGTTTGTGATATTACTTTGGAAATCCCCACTGGATCGTACGAAATAACTGCAATAAATGATTATCTACAGCAAGCAATTCGTGACAAAAAAGAAAGCAACAAGAAATTTAATTGTACCCTAAGTCTAAAGGGCAATGTAAATGCGCTCAAGTGTGAGTTTGAATGTTCTCATATAGTTGACTTTACTAAAAAAAATTATATTGGAAAGTTGTTAGGATTTCATAATATTTTGCTACAGCCCAATATTAAACATGTATCTCAAACCTCTGTAAATATTTTAAAAATTAATGTGATTAAAATCGAGTGTAATATTGTTCAGGGGCTTATCACAATAATATGCTTGTTCATACAATACATGAATTTTTACCATCAGTACCGGCTGGTTTTAAAATAATAGAAATTCCTCGAAATGTGATTTATATGCCGGTATCTACTACTTACATTGTATTAAAACTGATCGATCAAGACGGGGAATTGGTTGACTTTAGAGGAGAAGTTATTACTGTAAGAATGCATTTAAGACAATCTATATATGCAAACGTTTTGTGTCGTGTTTATCAGTATATTACAAACTGTGTCACGCAATTGCTTTAGCCCAAGTGTTTTGGTTTAAAAACACTTTTCCAACTTTTATTTGGCCGTTGGCAGCCTTTAAAAAAAGTATTATTATTATTTTTTTTTATTATTAAAATTAATATCAAATAAATAGCAAAGGCACAGTAAAGTTGAAGGTGAGTAGCAGAGAGAGCGTGCAAAAATTCCCTAACTCATTTGCCGGAGAGTAGGGGGGGTTAAACTGGGCGCCACTGCTTTTGGTGCCAGGCCTAGCAGAGACCTTCCAAGATTTAATTGGGAACACCCGTTCAACTTTACTACCACTCAAAAATAAGAAAAATTTTACTAAACAATATTAACATTAGAAAAAGGAGACACTAGGCGAGCCAAATAAAACACTATATTTAAAACAACTAGTTAATATAATTTATTCTAAATTTGTAATTTAAAAGTTAAAAGTTTACACAAAAAAAATTATTCAAAATAAAATGGTGAATGCGCTGGGTTATAAGATTACAAAATTTAAATTTATAATTTAAAAGTTTATAAAAAAAATATATATATAATCGAAATAAAATGGTGAATGCGCTGAACAACTGTTAAATTTTCTATACTAAGATGAAAAGAATAAATTTTTAAATATAAGTCTACAAAAAAATATATAAAATATAAAAATATTTAAGATTACCGCTTATAATTATCTAATTAACAAAAATTTAATGACCAGAATTACCAAAAAAAAAAAAATATTACAATAAAAATAAAAGAAAGGGGCCGCAAATAATTTATAACAATATGGTAAAAATTTAAATGGTAGAGACCTAAATTCTTAATTGAAAAATTATTATTAAAGATTGTTAGTGGGTTAATTTTAATGTTGCCTGTTTTGTCGATTCCAAGTGATGGCGGGTGTGCCAGCCACTACACCGTGAAGAGCGATGGTGTCCAAAACAACAAACAACACATTAACCAGCTAGATGGTCACTCTTTCTGACCCGTTCCAAAAAAACTTCCACCTAATTGATGGCCCCTCCAAACCAAAACGAAAACCGTTTCAAAATTAATTAATGGCCCAGCAGAATAATGGCCCGTCCGAAGAACCCTACAAAATTCAATACTAATTAAAACCCAATAAAACGTAAGATAATTAAGCGACTTTAAAAATCCCAAGAAAATTCCCTTAAATCCCATACTGTATGTGTTTCATTAAAAAAAAAAGTTAATAAAAAGAAACTTTAAAGTCTGGTGCTTGGTTCGAGACCTTTCAGTAAACAAAAAAAAATAATTACTTATTAAGTAAGCAACGTTAATTAATCATAAAAAAAAACAATCCCATTAAGTAAAGACAACATAAAATAAAATTGTTTCAGTAAACTAGTTTACAAAAAAAAAATTATGCCCTTTTCCATTGGCACAAAAAAAAAAGAACATATTCCCTAGCTACCAAAAGTTAATTAACAATCACTTAACTAGTGTAAAATAAAAGGTAATATTATTATATCCATACGATTGTATTTAATCGTAGGTAAAAGCCCAAAACATATTTATTGATCTTTATTTTTACTTGGCAAAACAAATAATAAGTAGGTTTTTGACTGATAATTTAAATAGTTCAATCACGATATATTACTAGCCTGTTTGCTTTTTTGTTTTAAAAAAAACACTCTATCTTGTTGTGTAAAATAAAAATAACTTAAATATCATTGATAAATGATAATTAAATAAGGTAAAAAAAATAAATAACTAATTTTTGTTAAGTATAACAAAAGCCTCTCCGGCTTACTAAATTGACAATTTAAATAATAAATAGGTCTCGAACAGTCACCCAGATACTTATACCCTGAATAAAAATCTCAAAAAGAAAAATTATGCCAAGAAAACTTAGTAATTGAAATTTATTACCAAAAGAAGGTAATTTAACCCCAGAAAATTAATTAATACTAAAAGAAACAAATGATCTATACACCAGCGCCATCTAACGGCGATTTATTAAAACTTTAACGCTAATTAGAGTAGCCAATTAACGTAACTGTCAAAAAAAAACAAAAAAGAATAATTCAATAAAACTGCGATTTTCGCAATAAATTGGCCACAACAAACCCCTTAAATTGGTGTAATTAGGGTAATTAATAATTAATTCTTACTGAAATTCGACTTGCCCAACGCATGACGTAATATATAAAAAAAAATAATGAAAATCCCCTGAACCACCAGCGCGTCTTAAGAAAACCCAAATAAATGTATTAATGTACCGTTTTATACGGAAAATACTCAGTTAGAAAAAGTCTAGAAGAACTTACCCAAGATGTTAAGGGGTATTTTCCACTAACACGTGATCCTGCGCGTCGAACTGCAAGTCCGCAATGCCTTTCCCGAAACAGCCAAAAAGGCACGCAAACCAACAAAATCCACACAAAACCAAAGGTAACTTAAATCGGGAAAGATTTTTGGGAAATTTGCAGCACAAATCCTATAAAGATGGCTTGAATACCAGAAGCTGCAAATTTTCCCAGTTCTCGGCTTGAAGAATGACGTGCAAGTGGTAAAAGATGGCCGTTGGCCCTTTGTCCTTCTCAAAAAGCACCAGTGTGCGCACGCACAATGCTGCTAGTTCTAGGAATTTTCTCGCCTCTGAATCGGAACGTCGTTACGCATTTTGAGTTGCCTACCCACGCTGCCCAAATAACAATGTTAATTTTTTAGTACATAATACTACGAGGGGTAAAAGCAACGTAAAGCATAAGGTAGAATACCAAATACGATAGAAAAACAGAAGTAACCTGGCAATTACAATCAAATTTGGAGCCTTTTGCCAAAAATAAACTGCAAAAAAAAATGAAAACCGACCTGCATTAAGGTAAACAAACTAGATTATTAAAAACAAACGTAGAAATAAAAACTAAACGTGACAACTGCTATACAGAGCAGACGTAGTATGGTTATTAAATATAACTCCAAGAAAATTGCTGATTTTGAACAATTGTTAAAAACTAAAAAGAGCCTAACAGCAGAAAATAAAGGCTTTCTTGAATCTCTAGGCCTAATTGTAAAGAATTCTCAAAATGAGTATTTTAAATGTGACGGACCCCCTAAACTTTAACAACTCTATTACAAAAATTGAGAGACATAGTCATTTGCCGTACACTAACTCTTTTAAAAAAATTGGGCGACCCATATTTATCTAGAAGGAAGACTTTTAAAAAGAGTTGATGCATCAGTTTCAAACCCAGCGAAACTTGTAAACAACTTTTTCGGCCACCTCTTTGAAGAAATTTGTCTTGAAATTGGTGGAAAGGTGATTGACTCGATTAGATATCCTGGAATAGCAGCAACCATGAAAGGATATATTTCTTACAATGCTAACGAATTAAACAAATATAAAAATGCTGGTTGGAGTATTGATGATGATTTTACTTGCGATATCGTTGACCCGAGCACTGGAAGTTTTAATGTTTGTGTGCCGCTAAGAACCCTACTAGGATTTGCTGAAGACTTTCAAAAAATATCATAAATGTTAAGCACGAATTGGTGTTAGTAAGAAGCCCTGACATAAATGCTATTATTAACACGGCTGATGCGGAAAATGTAGGAGTTACTATTGATAAGATTGTTTGGAGGCTACCACATATTACGGTATCTGATGTCGAACGCATAGAGCTTTTAAAACTTATTGAAAATTGAACCGAATTGGATATCGGTTTTGGAAGCTGGGAACTCACAGAACATCCATCAGTTCCAACTGGAAAACAACTTACCTGGAATATAAAGACTTCGGTGCAGGTGGAAAGACCCAGATGGATAATTTTAGGTTTTCAAATAGCCCGAAAGGATAAATAAAACAAAAATAGTAGCTTATTTGATCATTGTAATGTGTCAAATGTAAAGCTTTATTTAAATTCAGAATTTTATCCGTATGATAATTTAAATTTGGAGATTTCAAGAGGACTAATAGCTACTCTTTATGAAATGTATCCCGAATTTCAAGAGAGCTACTACGAGAAAGAAAACGAACCACTTTTTACTCCCAAAAACTTTAAAAATTATGCGCCTCTAATTGTAATTGATTGTTCAAGACAGAATGAAATATTAAATTCTGGTATTATTGATGTAAGACTAGAGATTGGAACAAAAGAAAACTTTCCCGCAAACACCAGTGCCTACTGTTTAATTATTCATGACAAACTTATTAGATATTCACCATTAATAGGATCTGTAAGAAAGATTTTAAAAAATATATATTTTCCCTTACATAGAGATAATTGTGATTTTAGGTTAAGTATAGTTAGTAGAATGTTGTATTGTAATTTTATGTAATGTTAGTAGCAAATTAAATGTACTCTTTTTTTGATTCACCCTGTATATGTGCTTTAAATGAATTAATTTAATATATACAATGTGTTTTATTGTTTAATATTCAAAAATTGCAAGATAAATATAATAAGGTCCTACACCCCACGCCTAAGCCCCAGGCCTGGTAGGGCCCTATATGTTAGGTTTGACATTTGACGTTTGACATTTGCCCTTGAAATTATTGGCGTAAACAACTATTCTTTGGTTAAGTTTTATTTGTTTAGGCGTAAAAGTAAGGCAGCAATGATCAATTTACTATAGGGTTACCGTCCTAATCGCTAATTGATAAATTTCGACGATTTTTAAACAGCTGTAGCGCCTTTATGACTAAAGATGGCGCCATGCGGTTTTCGCTATTCGATAGGTACGACGTTTCGCTAATTTTAAAAAATTTAAACCGTCCGCCTTAAACTCATCATCAGGGTTAAATAACGATTTTGGTCAATAGCGCCCGAACGGCATGACTTAAAATTTTCGCGTTTGCGCAAATCAATATTAGGTCTTAGCACAAGTATCCTACGCATAACGGCCGTTTTCTAAATCACGTGGTTTTTGACATATGACAGGTGACAGATGACATTTGACATTTGACAGGTGACATTTGACAGATAGTACTGGCCACGCCCTAAATGACGCGTCACACAAGATTCCTAAATATTTAATTACGTCAGAGGTTTTAGGATGATAAGCTCCCTCGTGGGACGGAGGCACGTGAATCGGCAAAGTCTCCCTATTCTAATATAAAAACATAATTTATCTTTAAAAACAATTTTAATTTATTTTGGTGTATACTGTGTGTCAGACTAAGATTTTCAGATTTTTTGGCGTATTTTTTTTGCTGAACACGAATCTAAAGTCAAAATTGGAAGTCAAAAAAAAAAAAAAAACAAGGAAAGGCGTAATTTCAGATATGAACAATTTTTTTAAAATTTATAACATCAATCTTAAAACCTATAAAAATTCACGAAATTTTATATGACATAAACTCTGTATTTTTACAAGACCTTTTATTTAAGTTATATAACTTTTTTTGTCCAAATGCAATATTTTTGAGTTATACTCGTAATCAAAAAACCGAATTTTCAGGATTTTTTCTAGGTATACTGTATTAATTTTAGGATTTTTTTCCGCAAATTTTAAGTAACTTGGAAATTAAATAGATAAAATAAATAACTTATAATAAATAAAAATACCCAAAAAAACACATTTTTTTCTATTTTGGACTGAAATTTTTTGATGAATAAAAAATGTTTTTATCTTTTTTTCTAGCATCTAGCACAAACTACTTTTAATAATTTTAGAAAATCCTGAAATATCAATCTCGGATGCGGCATCTGAACTTAATAAAACAGATTATAAAATTTATTTAACTTTTAAATTTTACAAATTTTATCCTTATAAATAATGTATGTCCGTTCAGAATATTCCTGAACAAAACATGCAGGACCGACCTAAGTATGCATTGGAAATAGCTAGGTTTATGCAGCAGGATCCAAAGTTTTTAAACAAAATTCTAGTCACCGACAAGTCTTTCTTCACTTTAGCAGGAATGTTTAATCACAAAAATAAACATTATTGGTCCAGAGAAAACCCTCACCAACTTCAGCAAAATAACAATTTTATTGTTTCCATGGCTTTTTTGATACTAGTATGAAACTTTTTTGTAATTTATTAATAATTTAACCTAAAATATCTCAAAAATGGTTCCAAATATCATCAATGTATATATATTTAAAATCAGAGAAAAAAGATCTTTTGTTGTAGCGCATAATATACAGGGTGTTTCATTTAAAAAAGTTGAAGTTGCCTATATTTTTTCATTTTTTTATTGCAATATTTTTTTACTGATAATTTCAAAAGATAATATGAAAAAAATCCTACAATTTTTATATAAAACATTTTTTCTGTCTTTAAAAATAAAGGCTTTAGAAGCCACGCAAATATAATCAAAGACCCTGTACCCTAAAGTAAGCAAAAATTCAATTTGTAAATACAAGATTTTTTTAATACAAATATTAAAAAAAAACATCAGAGTTAGTTCAAAAAGTAATGGAAATAGTAATAATACTAAAAAAACAGGGAAAAAGATATGCAGAAACTGTGTTTCAAAATAAGACAGTTAAAATTTTAAACCTTATATTTAACATAAATTGGTACGGTTTAAGCAAAAAAATAATTAGTAAAACGGTTGCCAACATCCCTGCAACTTTCCGCTAATTTCAAATTGACAAATAATTTTACGAAAATTTGTCTAGTGACGATGTAAATATAAAAAAAAACAAATATCTCGATACAATACTTTTTGGTCAGTCTTGGGGGAGCGTCCGATGCTTTTAATTTTCATGGAAATTTTTCTGATAATACAAACAGCTTCCCGAACTTTGCTTAGTATTTTTAGAAAGGTGTAAAGTGGTCCAAATATAAAAAAAAACCAAAAATATCGATATAATGATACGGGGTGAGACTTGTGAGGGCGTCCGATGCTTTCAATTTTCACGAGGAACTTCCTGGATGTACAAAAAAGACTCCTGAATTTGCTCAGAGTTTTTAAAAGGTGTGAAGTAGTTCAAATATAAAAAAACACCTTTTTCAAAAAATTTTGACAATGATATCTCGAACGAATTAACCAATTTAGATATGTTTGGGGGTGATCGACACGTTTTACGAGGTTAAGTGCTTTTGAAAATTTTACTTTTGGTATCCCTTAAAACCTACTGGTCCGAATTGTTTCGAATAGTATAGAAAATCTAAGTTTGATTAAGCCCTTTTTGATACAAATGCCTAAAGAAGTGAGGTAGTTTAGTGCAAGGGTGGTAAACTTAAGAAGGAGTGCTCGATTTATACTATTTATCCGCAGATAAGGTTATGTTTGTGACGTCACCGGATTGCCCAGAAGGTAGATTTATTTTATTATTTTTTTTAAATATTTATCTCTTACAAACTAATTTGGATTTACACCTACTATTAGATCCGTATTGTATACCACTTGATAAAATTAAGACTTTATACTACTTGTATACAAAACAATAGGACAAACGGATTACGTCACAAATATCGAACTGACATTTAAATCGTTGTATATGGGCTTAAATGGGATCCAGCACTCCTTGTTGAGTTTACCACCCTTGGTTAAGTGGGTTCAAATTGAGGCACGAGTTTAAGGGACTAACACATTCACAGCGACATCGAGTGCGCTCACCCCCACTCGCCTACGACAGCACTGACGGTCGAGCGTAACAGGTATAGTCTGTCTCAAAGTATACCGTGTTAGCTCTTGCCTTCATTTATGGATTATTACCTGCCCACAGCAATAAAACTGCGGACAGTTTTGACTGGAATCAACCAATCCTTTGATACTGTGTCGTGTGTGTCGAACCATGTTTCATCAAGGTAAATTATGGATCTGTTTTCTAACCTTTATCTTTTAATTTCTTGAAGGCAATTAAATCTCCAAGTGTGTAATCTGTGCGATTCCATTACTACTTGTCTTTTATCTATTTTGCGGTATTTAAATCCCATTTTACAAACAACTCTATGGAGGATGGCACGGCTAATATTTATATTGGTTTCGTCTTCGTCTAGCTTCCTTTTCAGTTTATCCAAGGTAGGAATAACTCCACTTTCATAAAGACAATATATTTTCCTTCTTATTAGGTCCTGATCACTATTGTCTATACTTCACTAATAATAATATCCCTTATCGATGATATTGGAGTTTTTGTAAGTAGACAGGTTTCTTTTAAAGCTTCTTGTTTAATTAGACCTCTACTGATTAAAGTTTCATACACATTTTTCACAACCTGTTTTGCATCCAATGACAAATGATTTCGACGCGACATAGTTAACTTCTCGTAAAACAACTTTTTCGACACGCACGGTAAAAACGGTTATTCAACACTGCCACTAAAATATTAGCCAAAATATTTATATGCCTAATGGTTAATACTCAAGAAATACCTGGCCCACCCCTGCCCTTATGAACAAATGGGTTTACCCAATAACAATAGGTAATAAAATCGATAAAGGTTTATTGGGGTATGGTCCGTCAAAAGCCATAACGATATACTTTGAGACAGACTATAAAGTGTGACTTTTTTTTAAACATTGCTATAAAATTTCCCCATACGTTGATAAAAAAAATTACTTCAAAAAGTGTATTTTACAACTATAATTTTATGTAAAATTTCGGTGATAAGGCGATGTTCTTCAGTGCCCAGGGGCGGCGCTAAGGTTAAATCCGGTCCTGACTACAACGTTAAAGGGGTTTTATTGTTTTATACCTTCTATTAACCCTATAAAAAACTGCGCAAAAAATCTTAAGAGTAAACTCCAAAATTTCCTGCATAAGTAACTGTTGGCAGTGATTGTCATTCAAATGTTTATGGATATGAAGTTTAACCTATTTCCTTGAAAGAAACCCAACAATCAGCTGACGGATGACGACTCAGGCCTTACAGGTGAAACCTTCTAAGTGGGAATTGGGCATATGATGAATACCAATTAAAGAATGGAAATTAAAAAGGGCCACCTGTGATTATAGGTACTCATATCATTAGTGGAGTAAAATTTGGAAGGAAAGTCGCTTAGTTATCGAGAAAAAAAAACCGGCGTAGAACCAAACCAGACTTAGTGGGATTCTTTAATAAGGTAATCGTGCACACGAAATCACTTTTTACGACATTTTTTAGTGGTCGAGAACTTTTTTATTTCGAAAAAACCCAAAAAAATCGGTTTTCAATGAAACACGTTTTTTAACATCTCCACTGCTATATCTCTAATAATATTTATGATACCAAGTTAATTTTTTTTTTGGATTAAAGTAGACACAATAGCGATTCGAACAACGTCCCACGTGAAGCTGATTCTTTTTTTGTTTAATTTTTAAAATAGTAGGAAAAGGATTTTAGGCAATCGAGTTAAAAATTTATACATACATGCTGCGTACAAATTGTAGCTAATGTTTAAAAAACGTTTTTAAAATAAAAATTTTTCTTCCCTTTATAGTATTGAGTCAGTGATATTTTTTTAACGGGCCAAAGTCATATTTTTGCGCGCTCGGCTTAGCGAGCCGGCTGACTGCAATTATCTTACGATCTGGTGGGAGTGTAGTAGTTTAAGTTTTATCAACCGGTTTAAATGCAGATCCTAGTGCTACTTAAGTTGTTTAGGAAAGAAAATTTAAAATATTTAAAACAGTTGGGTAGATTTATAAACTTATTCAAAAAATATCAATCATTCTGTTGTGTGCCACCGAATGCAGTAGTCACCGATGACACAAATTATTATTAAATTTGGTTGCTACAATGGCTGTAGCACTTAGTTTTGCTATTTTGTTTTATTATTTTCGAACTATTTAAAATTAATTTCCTTTTTGGTTTTTTTTAATTATTTTTTTTTTTATAATATTAACTGTCATCGAAGTATACAATAACCTTTAGGGTTTTATAGTTCTAAAAGCTTTTTAATAGTAGGGTAACAGATTGTTATTTTAAAGGAAACATTTATTATGCAAAAGATAAGTTTAAATTGCTTTTACGTGTTTTTAGAAAATATCTACCTACTGTTAGAGTGTTTAAAGTCTTGGGAAATGTAAATAATGATTATAGAAATATTTGGGGTTCTTTGACAATAAGGAAAATTCTGAATAATGAAAGTAACTATTAAAAATGTGTTATCGTGATATGTAAAAACTATTAAAAACATTAATTATTATAAAAGGAAATTCCGTCTTATAATGTATTATTATATTTATAATAGAATATTATATTTGATTTTGGTTGGATAACAACACCTCCCCCCTTAATAAGAGATTTTATGTAATGTTAATGAAATAAAATCTCTTTTATTGCTTACATACTAATAATTTACTTATAATTCTAATATACAAATAACAT
>JAHBCN010020513.1:0-15048 GCA_019359885.1 Listronotus oregonensis
TGCTGATACTCGGCGGTTTTTGCTATACTTTTTAGTAGTTTTAGTTCATAGCATATATTTGCCTCTGTACAAGGTGAGGGGAGGCGAAAAATAAACCAATTAATTTTTTTAATTTTTAAATTTAAAAAAAAAAGAATATTTTTGAAATTTTCCTTCGTTTTCAAGATTTTCCTATAAAGTTTTGAAAAAAAAATTTTAATCACATTGTGGGTGTCGCTAATCTTAGTTGGCGCTTTCAAACTATTACGTCATATGAAATCAAGTTTGACTTTTGTCAAAAGTTAGACATTTGTCAATCTGTTATTGAAAAAATCGCAAGAAAACGGGTTCACTAACGAAGAATACGGTAATTTGTTTATGTGTATGGGTATAACATAATAATTATTAAGCATGTGCACCAAAGTGTCTAACTTTTGACAACAGTCAAACTTGTTTTCCCTATGACAATGTTTAAACCCAATAAGTAAGCGACACCCCTGTGTTTATTTTTGTTTGCCAAAACTTTATAGTGAAATATCTTGGAAAAAAAAATATGCAAAAAAATATTCCTGGTTTTCAATTCAGAATTTAAAAATAATTTGGGTCTTTATTTTTCGCCTCTCTTACCAATAACCCTTATTTTAACGTACCTATTTTTTTTAATAGATAAAAATTAATACCCTTTATTGCAGCCTTGGCCTTGTGTTGTACGTTATAACCCATACATAGAATTTCTTAATAACATTTAGTTTTTGTTTTCGAGACTCTCGAAATTTCGCGAGTCTTGAATCGAGATCGAGAAATTTTCTTCGAGACGAGAGTTTGTTTATTTCTCGTCTCGATGATCGAGACGAGACGAGAAAGTCCCTTCGAGCCGAGATTTCTCGTCTCGATGAAACCCTACTTTGACCAATATGTATTAAAAGTAGCATTATATGCTACATTTAAACAAACTATTGAGTTTATGTGTTTTGGGATTTCATGTACTTATTGGTAGCCTTTTCTGTTTCTTAATGTAAATCGCATATTTATCATATGAAATAAATTAATTCTGTTGTTGCTAAAAATAATTACGAATTTTTTTTATTAAAACGTATAGAAAAAAGTAAGACGCTTACAGCAAAAACGAATTAATAGATAAGGTGTCCTGTTAAGAAAACGTTAATTTTATGTTTTATCTATTTTAATTAAATTCAAAGAATTTTCTTAAGAATTCTTCAGAATTCTACGGGAAAATATACACAAAACCAAAAATATGGCCCCGTTCAGTCCTTGTTGGATGGCCCTGTACATTTAGTAGTGCCTTCAGTAGAAGAGTAGAAGGTCTGATGATGTAACAATAAAAAAAGAGAGAATACGAATATTAGTATATAGAATATTACTCCGTCTATTAAATATATATTTCTATTTTCCTGGTAACATATTGTTGCTAAAAAATAACTATAAAATCAAAACCAAAGTTTAGCCACGTGATTTACCTAAAAGCTTAAAAGTGGACAAGATCGTAATTATCGAAATTAAAATTATTTTCATTGAAAAAACAAAGAATTTCCGACAATTTTCCAAAAAAGGACTTTTTCGAATTTTTGGTGCATGTATTGGGCGAAAACGACAGAGATAGAAGATCGTAAATGGTAATAGTACGAGATTCGGTAATTTAAATTTGCAGGTATGTTTTTTTGATAAAACCTTATTTTTATAAATAATACATAAAAGTAGAATAGATACAGGCAAATTTTTAGCTTTTCGGTTACTAAAAAAAATATTAATATTTTAAAAATCAAAAAATAAGCTAAAATTGCGCCGCGAGAAAAATTATATAAAACTTTTCTTAGTTAGTTGTGGCTAATTAACGAAAGCCTAATACATTTAGAAAGACACTTTATGTGTTTTAAAGAAAATTAAGTTAATATTTAAAAAACAACATTTAATTTTCTTTGCGAATTATAATGTCTGTAACTTTACAAAACGTTGGAAAAGTTGCATTATCTCTTATATAAACTACTATCTCCAATTTTTATAGAAACAGTATTAAAGTGTACAAAAAGCAATTACATTAAGTAAAATGTGAAAATAGTGTCCAAAAAATATTTTCCACTTCTAAGATTCCTAATGGGTATGTTTATTACATCGACGCTGAATTCAATTGAATATAAAACAATATAGTCATTCCTCGTCTTTCAAGAGACTACCTTAGCGTAATAAACGTAGTCCACTTAAAAAATGGTAGAAATAATCAATATTTTTATTAAACACGATGACGTGACTTTAAATTGACATTTGAACATGCTTTTAAATTCATCAAAGCGTGTCTAGACAATGCCAAAGAACATAAACTAAAATGACAATTACTCCTTCGAGCACTCATATTTTCTTTCTCTCTCACACGCTTGTCCGCCCGGCAAAGCTGTCTCTGAGCGAAAGGTACCTCCGTTGCTATAAAAGATATTATTTTAAAACTTGGAATGCAACAGTTCCTTTTTGACCCCCGATCAGTAAAGTGCTCGCGATAAAAAAACTACATAGTTTTTTCCGGAAAGGCGGCTAAAGGCGATGTATCAACAGCTTTTGCCATCGGGGATCAAGGAGAAACTCAAGTCAAACGATGGAGTCCTTCTTCTGCGGCTAAGCGCTGTGAACGAAGATTCCTATACCTGTTCCTTTCTGAGGGCCCCACGCACGAGGGATTTTCTTAATGACGGAAGATGGTTGCGCGCTCAGCAGGGAGGGGCAGTACTGACAGAAAACGGTTATGCGTGATACCAGAAGCAGTACCTGGTCGGATCGGCATTGTTTCTGCCCTGCATCGATAATTTTCTTTGTTAAGAATTTAAGTTTTTGAAAAGTTCGGAATTTTTGGGGGCTACAGAGCCCGACTATCCAGAAGTTCCACCTACAAAGCCTGGGAAAGCCACGTTGACTACAACGTGTGTCTAGAAAGGGAAGAGCTGGTTGAACTTTTACCGACGGAGGCCAAAAAAAGTGAAAGCAAAGCAAAGCAACTTGGAATGCATGTACAGGGTGGCCCACCACATTCGCCTCGGTTTTTCTACGAGAAATGAAAAGAGTTGGAAAAAAACTTTTAGCACAGTCATATGTTGGTCTGTGGGGAGCATATTTTAAAATTATTTTGAAATATACAGGGTGACCCAAAAAAGAAGTACATATCAAAGTTATATTTTTTCTTATGGAACACCCCATATTTTTTTTTTTTTTTTAGATACTATAGACCAAATAAAGGTGAGTTATTGTTATAATTCCTATACCTAAAACTGACCGTTTCTGAGAAATTTAGAAATTAAAAATTCAGACCATATTTTAAAAATTGTTTACACCCTGTAACATATAAGGAGCTGCTCGTAATTAACTTTACTGCTTAGCTAAGAGGTTTAAGTTAACTACTACATAAAAGTTTTACCTCAATATTATACAGAGTGGTGAAAAAAATTGCCTTAAAGTTTGGACATACATTTTATTAAATAACTTCCTAAAGTTAAAAGGAACACCCTATATTTAGTGGCCTATTTTGACGCAGAACTAGATTCCCTTTAAAACTATATTAGGGTTTCCTATACCTATCTCTTCTGCTTTTTATGCAAAAGAGGTTTTTATATTTGACTTATGAATAATTTATTTATTTTAAA
The DNA here is from genome assembly GCA_019359885.1 of Listronotus oregonensis. NCBI lineage: Eukaryota > Metazoa > Arthropoda > Insecta > Coleoptera > Curculionidae > Listronotus > Listronotus oregonensis. Next base: position 3,624 of record JAHBCN010020513.1, read on the forward strand.
AATGGAACACTCTCTACTGTATACGATGCCGCCTGTTAGAATACCTTTGGGCATATACTTTTGATGCAAATAAACATATTTCTTGAGACTCACCAATTACCAAAATCATTTCATCTTCCTTATTTTAACTAATTAAAATGTAACAATCATTCAAAACGATTATAATTTTAAACTACTCGTTTAATCAATGATAATCGTTTGATAAGCAAGTGTCACTGTCAAATATTTTTGTTTGCAAATAATAATTAACGTCATCTAGATCAAAGCCTACTATTATTGAAAAAATATAAATATAATCGTACCTTTGGTGATAGTCATATTAAAATGTATGTTTTTATCGACCCCATTATAATATTATTTTGGGATTTAATTTACCATAAAGTCCAATACATTTGCTAAGAAACAAGGGCATTTTAACATATTTCGTTCCAACAATAATTAAGATAGGTGTACCTTTTACTTTATTTTGATTCTTATTTTAAAGAATGCTTTAATATTTTAGAAATGGCAATAAATTGGAGTTTTTACTTTTGCCTGCATTTTGCTTCAGATACATCTTATTTTTAAAAATTTAAACTTGTGCTTTTAGCGAATCTACGTGGCCCTTTATAAAAAGGTTTTTTAATTACAGTACAGGGTGTTCCATTTTTAAGATAAAGAAATTATTCATAAGACAAATATAAAAACGTCTTTTGCATAAAAAGTAAAAGAGATAGGTATAGGAAACCTAATATAGTTTAAAGGGAATCTAGTTCTGCGTTAAAATAGGCCACTAAATATAGGGTGTTCCATTTAACTTTAGGAAGTTATTTAATAAAATGTATGTCCAAAATTTGAGGCAATTTTTTTCACCACTCTGTATAACATTGAGGTAAAACTTTTATGTAATAATTAACTAAAACCCTTAAGCTAAGCAGTAAATTTAATTACGAGCAGCTCCTTATATGTTACAGGGTGTAAACAATTTTTTAAATATGGTCTGAATTTTTTAATTTCTCTAAATTTCTCAGAAACGGTCAGTTGTAGGTATAGAAATTATAACAATAACTCACCTTTATTTGGTCTATAGTATCTAAAAAATAAAAAAAATATGGGGTGTTCCATAAGAAAAAATATAACTTTGATATGTACTTCTTTTTTGGGTCACCTTATATTTCAAAATAATTTTAAAATATGTCCCTACAGACCAACATATGACTGTGCTAAAAGTTTTTTTCCAACTCTTTTCATTTCTCGTAGAAAAACCGAGGCGAATGTGGTGGGCCACCCTGTATAAAATGTAAATAGGCAACATTTCATTTTGACGGATGTAAAATACCACTTCCGGTTTTGCTGGAAGTTGTCCAGTCACCCAAATATTTTGACAGACATTTTACAATTCAGATGTCAATTTTTAAAGTCTAATTTTGATTTACAATCAACGAATTGAATGTAAATGTAGCTACAATTGCTATTTTACCAATGTAGTGTGGTAGGGTAAAAAAAATTCATAGTAGTAGGTTATAGTGAAGAATATTATTTATTTTAAAATTTGTACTTTAAAAATTATAATTGTATTTATGTGTAAGTGTAAGTTATTTAATATATTGTTGCATTCCTTATTTATTTTATACCATAAAAATTATTGCACCTTTTTAAATTCTGTACTCGAAAAGTATATATCTATTATAATAAATACATTTTGTTTGTTTGAAGATATTTTTTTAATATAATTTTAGTTCCCCTTATATCTTTACTTTGTACTTTTTTATACTATGGCAAGTTTATACAACATTTAAAGATAAGGTGACCAGATTTTTAGATGGGCAAAGCGGGACAACTCTGAAGGAGGGGGGGGATCAACAAAAATTTTCATACAGAATAAAAATAATATCGTAATTTTTTTTATTTTTAACATAAGTACAATTTATAAATATAAAAAATGTATAATATTTTATTCCTTGACATATTTTTTACTTAAGTGAATTTGTTTCAGTAGACTGTTGTCATTTTTTAAAATATTTGTAAAAATCTTCACAAGAATTTGTCGAATTTAATTTAATTCTAAAAGTCGGAGCTTTTGAAAAAGGTCGCGGGACGCGGGACAAATTGTGAAAAATCGGGACTGTCCCGCCAAAAGCGGGACGTCTGGTCACCTTATTTAAAGAGCTTGTATAAAAAAATTATTCGTAATTCACGGTAAGTACAGATTTTTTTTCCTTTTTCGACATTTTAATACATTGGATCGGTCGGATTTTATACCAAACATGTTATTTTTCTGACTTTTTTTTTATTTTGCAGATTTACATTTTTGTAACTCTAAGCATTTCATTAATATTTTATTTGGAATTTGGATTTTCTAAAAACTATATAATTTTTCTAAAAAGTATATACTCTTCTGGCTTGTCAAATCAAATTAAACGAAGTAGGCAATAAATTTAATATTTGTAATATTTGTAAACACAAAACACTATAAGGCATTAGTAACAAAAAAAAACAAATATAAAGGAATACACAAAAAATAAATTTTTGAAAGCCAAAAGTGATAATTGTTATAGTATTTTTTTCTATATATCTTAAAAACGGTATCAAATTTGTCATCGAAAGTTGTTAACTCCCATTTTTTTGATGTTTTTAAAAGTATTTTTTGGAAGATCTGCGAGTTCGTGAACCGGTTAATTGACTTTTCGTGCTCCACTCTATATCCTAGGTACCTGAATCCAAATAGCCCCAAAATGTAGTATATCTTTGTGATTTTTTTAGTAGCTAATCAGTATTTTAATTTAAAAAAGTATTTAATTTACGTCATTTTGAACACTTTCAAAAATAGTGATTGCACAAGACAAGAATTATATTATTTCAAGGTAATGTTTTTAGGTAAATAATTAAAATGTCATTTCTAGAAAGCTAAACATCTGCACCGTATTAAAGATCCGACCGTACCAAGTGTTTAAAAGTCGAAACAAAGAAATATTAACCCTCAATATAGCACTAAGATAGCGCTTAAAAAATTACAATCAAACAATTTTTTTAAAAAGGCACATTTGAAAGGCACAAAATTCCTAACTGTAAGAAAATGTATAAAATATAAAAGCCATTCCAGCCATCTTTTAATACAGGGCGGCCGGCCATATTTTGACCCATTTTAATCGAGAATAACTTTGGAACAAATAAAGGTATCAAGATGCGGTTTTTGCAGATGCACTTATATTTCTTTAAAGTTTATTCTCGTACCTTCACGATTTTATTGTGACATTCCATTAGCTCAAAAACAAAATGGCCGATTTTCCATTATAGGACAACTATGTTATTTTAAATGGAACACCCTGTATATGTTTCTATATTTTCAAAATTTAATCTTTCCCCTTTAAAAAAATGTAACACAAGCTATGGTTATCTCAAAAAACAACGTATATATTGACCTTCGAAAAATTGACTGCATGTCGACCAACAATATTATTTAACAATTAAAATTTGCTTCATATGTTACAAAAAAAAGGATCGCCAAAGGTTTAGGTTATTCACAAAATAATAGTTACAATAAGGTTACATTACTATTTTAAAAAACTACTGTAAATGTTGAAAATGCCTTCCGCCCACTTCGACGCACTTATTTAAATTCGAAAAAAACTTATTAAAACTATTGACTAAAAATTCTTCAGGAATATTTTCTATTATGTTTCGGATATTAATTTTTAATTGCTCTAAATTTTGGGGAAGTGGACTATAACACCTCTCTTTCACATATCCCCACAGAAAAAAATCTGGAACAGTCAAATCTGGTGAACGAGGTGGCCAGGAAATAGGGCCTCCTCTTCCAATCCACCGGTTTCCAAAAACGTTGGTCAGTGAATCCTTGGTAATGTTAGCATAATGTGGTGTAGCCCCATCTTGTTGAAAATAGACGAAATTCAATAGAATTTATTCTTGCAATTGGGGATAAAAAAATATTTCCAGCATATCAACGTAAGTCCAAGAGGCTACAGTTGGTTCATGAAAAAAATGGCCCATAAATTTTTTGCTTTGACATACCACACCAGACTGTGACTTTTGGCGAATCTCTAACGTGCTCGTTATATTGTCGAGGATTTTCTGTTGCCCAAAACCTGCAGTTATGCTTATTTACTTTTCCATTGAGGTGAAATGTGGCTTCGTCTGACATTATTAGTCTATCCAAAAATGTATATTGTTCCTTACTAAATTTTGAATTCTCTGGCAAAATTCCACCCTTTGTGGAAAATCAGTTTCTTTTATTTCTTGTAACATTTGAATTTTGTATGGCTTTAATTTAAGTTCTTTTTTTATGATTTCTTGTACTGTAGTTTTAGGAATATGGACTGAACTTGAGATTTTTCTTGTTGACAATGTTGGATCTTCCTGAGTTATCTCCAGAATTTGTAACGTTTTATTTAGCAAATTCTCATTGTTTACTAATTTCTTTCTGTACCAGATTTTAATTGAATTTTTTGTGGGTGGAGCTTTATTAAACATGTTTCTAAATCTTCGCTGGGTTTCTTTTACTGATTTGGTTTCGGCAAACATAATAACACATTTTCCTTTTTCGCTTAACGAGAACATTTTTGGCTTCCTAATTAAAATAACTTGTCAAAAATGACCAACAATGGCTGACAATGAGGCTTGTTGCTGTTATGGAAACGAGATAACTTTGTTTCCACAGGCGACTTTTCAAAATATCCTTTTAAATAATATTCCTATTCGACATACAGTCAATTCTTTGGAGGTCAATAAATGCGTTATTTTTTAAGATAAAACCCTAGCTTGTGTTACATTTTTTTAAGGGGAAAGATTAAATTTTAAAAATATTGAAACATATACAGGGTGTTCCATTTAAAATAACAAAGTTGTCCTATATCGGAAAATCGGCCATTTTGTTTTTGAGCTAATGGAATGTCACATAAAAATGGTAAAGATACGAGAATAAACTTTAAAGAAATATAAGTATATTTGCGAAAACCGCATCTTGATATCTTTATTTGTTCAAAAGTTATTCGCGATCAAAATGGGTCAAAATATGGACGGCCACCCTGTATCATAGGTAAAGATAGATTTTACATAGGGAATGTATTTTTTATCACCATAATTTTTTGTCCCTAAATTACCTCATTTGTTATAGTTAGAATGTGATCGCATCTTTTTAAACAATCAGACCTTAAAGTCCTGCGACTTTATGTAAATTCTATCTTTAGCTCTTTTCCTCCAGAATCAAACCGCTCTATTTGAACATTTTAAGGTAAATCGAACGTCAGTAGTTAGCAAAAAAAAACTAGAATAGCATAAATATATAAACACTGCCCACACAGGGAAATACAAATTTGGTAAATCAATATTCAGATCAGACATATACGCACGGTAGTGCGTCTGGCCATGTTCCGGCCTGCCGCACGCAGTGTGTATATTACACGAAACGTTTCATCATATTTTCTCCCCTATCATCACTTCGTTATCGTTCCACATAAAGGTATGAGATTTGGTATGTAAATTCACACATGTGTTCTTATTATTTCTGAAAAAATTGAGAAAGTTATGTTCTAAGATATCATCAAAATTATGGTGCACTTCCCGAAGGAGTAGGTATTTGAAATTTAGTATGTAAATAGGTTTTAGGACACAGCTAAAGGAAATATTCGAAAAACTGCACATATATTTATGGAAGTCTTTTTCTCTACTCATAGGAAACGACAATGGAATATTCGACTCACACCAGTGAATTATGGAAAGCCTGCGGAGGCTGAGATGACAACACAAGAGAAATTTAGAACTTAAAATTATACTCTTTTTATACGTCAATTCATTTCTTTTTTAAATAAGAGCCTTGCCGCCTGCCTCCCCTCCTCTCTGCACCACCAAGCATACGTCACCGGATGCTATCAGGTATGGTGGGTATGGTAGCAATACACCTCAAATTTTTATTAAAGGTAACATGGCCGTCATGTTAACTCTAATAAAGCTCCGCGTGCTGATTGGTGGGCGAGGTATATAACCCTCCTACCCACCAATCAGCACGTTGAAGGGAGAGAGAAGGGTTATAGTCCAGGTTTTCGTTCTCTCTCGCACGCTTGTTCGCACTGCTGAGAGGCAGGGCTGCCTCTACAGGTATATGCTTTAACAACATTTCTGTCACTGATCCCCTATCCATTTTTTAAGGACTATTCTAGTTTTCTTGCTTACTAACTATACTTAGACTAAGGTATGACCGCCGTGTCAGGGACTCTATTCTTGACCGTTCGATCTTTCAGATCCTTCGAATCTGTTAATAAATTAAATGAAAATTCGACGGATCTGAAAGATGCGAATGACCAAGAATAGTGCCGCAGGCCATAATTTGTTTAAAATGAACACATAATATACTTACTTCTACTTAACTACATAAAGCTTTTAAGTACGGACATGGACGGTGTGCATATTTTTATTGAGCTAAAATCGATTTAGTCTTGAAATATGAAGTATTATATATCAAACAACTAATAATCACTTTTTTTGGCAATAGTTTCTTTATGAGTACAAATAATGCATTAGCATCGCTTATAAATGCATGATTTTCTATATAGATGATTAAAGTATAGGCAACTAAAAATACACAAAACAAAACCTTGAGTCTATTTATAACCTTGTCACTCGAATAAGAGTTATTAAATCACCTGTCAGGTTGGTTGCCTAAAATCTAAATACATCCCGAAATCAATTCGGGAAAAATTATGATTTTCACAAATTAATAACAGAACGACCGCCGAAAAAAAATTGCAACCAACTTGAGGATTAATAATTTTAACCCTTAACATGGCCTCGATAATTAACGGTCCTTATAACACCCTTGTTGGTTAAATAGCTATTTAAAGCATTTAAGGGTGTTTTTCACAATATAACAATGTAAAGCTTAGGTAATTGTCAGTTTAAAATTCTGTCATACATGACACTGTTGCTGCGAATTCATCTAGATACTTCATTTTAAAAGTGTTAATTCTTCATATTTCAAAAACAGCATCGCTAATACAACAGATACTGGTTAAGTAACAATTTTTTGCAAATATAATTTTAGTAATGATTGAAAACAGCTAAAATGTTAATCTTTTTTTTCTTCTTTTGGACATTGCTATGTTATTTTTAGAAGAAACTATTTTAACGAGATGGATAATCTTACGTTTTTCAAGAAGTTCAAATTAACGAAGCCAGCAGTGCTCAGCTTACTTGAGCAAATCGAAGATGATCTTGAGTTTGAGCATGACAAGTTTGTAGCAGCCTTTAAATTTTGAATATTTACTTATTAATTAGAAATATTCAATTCCGTTGATATGAATTAATATAAGTTTTTTTTTTTTTCAATTATGTGTTTATATCTCATAATTATTGACAACAATTGTTTCTTTTCTATGACCGTAAAGTTAGGCGGCCCTAACCTTTCTTTTCCATTTTTGTTTCAAATTTAACAACAAAAAAGTTTTGAAAGTTTTAACATGATACCTAGACATGACAATTTTTGAGAAAAATGTTGATTACTTAATATTTACAAAAATTTAGATAAGATTACTAATATCATTTATTCACACACAAGTTAGAAAAGGAGAGATCTAATATTAATCTATTCTGATTATTCGCATTTTAAAGGCCAAAAATTAAAAAGGAGGAAGATGCAACGTTTCCGCCTTTCTTAGTACTCTTAGTTAGGTTGCAATAAAAATTTATTGTCAAAAATGAAAAAAAAACAAATTAATAATAATTAATTGCCCTTAACTTAAAGGGCTTCTTAGTAAAGATCTACTTAAAATAATTTTGGTGCAAGTGCTGTGTACCATTTCTTTATAACACAATTTTGTTGTTAACTGCAATATGGGAATAACAATGATTTTATTTACAAAGGATTTGTATACGCCACTGGAATTTTCTTTCCTTCTTTACCATAAAACCAAAATTGAGTCACTGGCTTGTTTTTAGTATAGTCAAACTCAAAAAAAAACAAGATAAACCCAACTGTTTTCAACCATTATATAGGATGCTCCAAATACCTATTTTAATAAATAAAAATAGAAAAATGTAAAAAAGTGTATATAAAGTTATGCTGCCAATATGCTTATAAAATAGATAAAGTCAATAACTAAAAACTATATAAAATAATATTTTAACTTAAAAATAATAAAACTGAACGCAAATCAGTCCGGAATGTAAACGATGTAGCAACTAACGGCGTTTATAAGCTTTCTATACTAAGATTTTTGCATATCTTTAGTATATAATTTAAACAATAAATTTTTAAAAATTTAGTATTTTGAAAACATTTATCACAAATAGTTATATATTTTTATTATATATCCTTCTATTACAATTTTAAAAAAAACACAGTTTTTGCGGTACTGTGAAAATAACTGTTCCAAAAATATTCTAGTAAATTTTAATTGCAGAAACACTGCATATTTTCTAAATACAATAACATAAAAATTATTTTAAATATACTAGGGAAATTCATTATGCAAAAATCGTTAAAAGCTCCAACGGGTATTAGTCCAGTAAATGAGGGGACAAAGTTGTAAATAAATCTGTACAGTTTTCCCTTGTGGCGTAATTCTTAGGTCTTTGGGGATGCTATCGCGCAAAACCAGTTTATCAATATTAACAGGTGGGAAAGAGCTGAAAATGGCCCCTTAAGGCCCGAAAAATTGATTTCCCGCTAATATCTGCCAAAATATGCGAATTGGAGAATTTTTGTTTTGACAAAAAATAAAGAATGCCTTGTAATCAAGGAAGTTTAAAGGTGTATGGAAGCCCAATGCTATGACCCATTCGATCAACAAATGTCCAGCCCAGTATGAAAATAACTGTCAGAGTTGGCCCCGCCGATTCTGAGCAATAGCAAAATTCCACGAAATAATTTAATGTATTGCCTACTTACACACTGATAAATCAGTGTGTAGTTAGGCAACAGATTATACTTTTATGAGAGCCGTATTAGTTTCGATTGTTTTGCTTTGTGTGATTATATTTTGTGGTTGCAGAAGTTTTTTGGATTGAGAAAAACCTTCTTATTTTAGTCATCAGTGTTTATTAAATTGTGACTATAATTTTGTGTCTATTGTTTGTTACTTATAATATCGTAACAAAATAACTAGAGGTTGTATGGTTTTGTCTTGCAAATCTAAGGGTAACATACCCGGCATTTTTTACTTTAGGTAAGTATTTCTTATATTTAAATTTGGTGCTTCTTATGATGCGTAACGTTAGGTAACCGAATAAATAATAATATATCAATTATAAATAATAGAAAATGAAAATTTCATAGGAAATAGCAGTGAGAAAAGTAAGGCAATCTTAACTATCTTTTAAATGATTTCCACAATGTTTGTGTATTTCTGTGGATTATTAAAAAGAAATAAGGTTTATATTAAGGTACTTTTATTTCATTTAATAATTTAGTAGATTCTTTTAAATGATCAAAATTATTAATTACTGGGCAGATCAGGCAAATTTTAATATATACAGGTCCCTCTAATTGAATGAAAGAAAGTACAATTTTATGTTAAAGTTCCTTTTTGATTTTTCTGTATTTGTTTAAAAAGAAATTAGATTTTTGGTTTCTTAAACTTACATTATCATCTTTTTAAGCTCGACATACTGTAGGCACATAATATTTAACGGATTTACGGTTACTGTTACAATGGATACCTAGGTACCAAAGGTTACTAAACATTTTTAACCACTGTTAATCTGTCTCATGAATGTTTGTTATTAGTGAAAAGTATATGCCTTAAAAGCAGTTATAAAAATTTTTACTTTTTAATGTACAACCACAATCTTAGGAGTAGATTAAGCTCATTTACACTATCTTGCCCTTCTTTTATCACAAAATTGGTGATAAGTACATGAAGCTATCACACAATGTTTGCAATTTATTTAAAAAAAAATCATGCTTTTATTTATTTACAAAGATTTTTGGTAAAAATACAAAACTTCCAAAAATATCGACCATTTAGATAGAAGGCTGTTAAGTGGCGCCGTCTATTCTTTCCATATTATATCGGATGATATAAAATCCAATATTACACAATAATTTTAAATATTCTATAGTAGTATCATTTAATAACCAACAATTTTGGGCAAAAAAAAAAAAAACAGTAAATGCTTAAATTTAACATTTGATGATGTCAACTTTATAGATAGTAACAAAGGATTATGGAGGTCCGGCTCTGACCTACTATTCAATGCGCAAACTCCACGGGGCCAATCCCCCTGTTCCCGCTGCCCTGCACGCCTGGACAATTTTGTTCTACTGTATTGGGCTTCCATACACCTTTAAACTTCCTTGCTTGTAATCTGCAAAAATGGTCTTAATATTTTTTTGAAAAATCGATAGTTTTCGAGATAACGGGACTTAAAAGTCCTCTCATTTCAGCTGCCGCTTTATCGCTATCTTTATGGATTCACTTATAAGCGGTCGGACGAATTGTTCCATTATTCGGGCAATATGTAAATTTTTTAATCATTTAAAGTTCATTGGAATGGAAAAACCCGTACCAATCATTGCAGATGAGTTTGGTTCCACTCTGATTTTTCTAGGATATTAAAAAAGCGGTCAATTTTTTTTTGTCAATATTTTGAGAGTATCTCATTAATTTATTGATATTTTTAAAAAAATGGTTAGTTATTAACATTTCTTTTTATAATGAGACCTTAGCAAGTGTTTAATGATCCCAAAAAATTTGCTTCATCATCTTTTTTGCGTTTTGATAAAAAAATGTTTTGCCCATCTGCATTTTTTAGCCGTTTCCGGAGTTCTAAAAAGTCTGTAGAATAAACGCGAATCAAAAACTCATCATCTATTGGAATGCTTTTCAATGATCTTAATTTTTTGTCTGGACAAAAATTCTCTTATTCCCATATTTGGGCAGATATTCGCGGGAAACTCATTTTTGGGACTCGTGATAAACTTCGCATCCGCAAAGACCTAATAATTGCGCCACAAATAAAAACTGTACAGATCTATTTACAGCTTTGGGTACTTTCAGGTCTTCAGTTCCTGGACTATATGCAGATTGAAAGGGATTTGGCTACGAGTATTTCAAATGTCAAAATTGGACCATGTTACATCAAAAAGTTATATATAACTGGGGTCAGTACTACATTTTTTATTTACCAATATTTCAATAATCATTAAATAAAAATTAAACGTGGCAACACCGTGTGTCTCATACGCTCTTCGTTGTACTATATAAAAACATTACTATCACTCCTACCTGTGGGCTCTGTTCTTTATTTTAAAACATAAAATACTTTTTTAAAGAATAACAATATTTGTGTGCAGATTTAAAACCTTTTGAATGCAGAACACAATTATTTTTTTTAAAAAATTTATCTTCAAAACCAAAAAAAAAAGCCTAAAAAAAAATTAATTTTTTTAAAAAAAATTTTTAATTTTTAAAAAAATTAAATGTTGGGAAAT
>JAHBCN010020514.1:0-15032 GCA_019359885.1 Listronotus oregonensis
AAGAGAGATGGGATAATGGTACATACGGACGTTGGACTCAAAAATCATTCCCGACATTCAAAGATGGATAAATAGACCCTAGGGAAGTGGACTATTTTATAACGCAGGCGTTATCTGGCTGGCTGCTTTAAAGTACCTTTTGACCGAGGGAAAGCCAACGACAGATGTTCAAACTGTGGAGGAATTGACAATGCAGAACATACTCTTTTCTTTTGCCCGGTGGGAGATGACAAGAAATACATATACTGATAACACCAACAAAATATTCAACGGGAGAATGTGTCACGAAGCCTTGTGGAGTCCGAAGCAGGTTGGAGAGCCACATATGGGACAATTAGAGCCATTAAGAGACAAAAGAACGGGAAGAAAGGATATAAACAATGTCCGAGATATAAAACAAGATTATATTTGAGCACCGGGCTGAAGTAATGCGAAGGCGGACCCCGGCACGGATTGCTCTTTCAGTAGGTGAAGGGTTTTAGTGGGTCGTCTTAGGACGAGTCCCACACGATCGATGCTCCGAGAACAAAATGCCTCGGTTGTGCATAGCCCGCATTTCCAACACCTACTATAAAAAAAAAAAAAGATATATAGATGCAAGGCTGTGAAGTATCTTAGAGTCTGGCTTGACACAAAACTCAATTTCGCAGAACACATCAACCAAACTACCATAAAGGCTGACAAGACAGTGGCAGCATTGACAAGCTTAATGCCAAATATTGGAGGACCAAGAGCTTCAAAGAGAAGACTACTGTCTTCGGTGGTTCATTCCCAGATATTTAGGTTCACCAGCTTGGTATGCAACGCACAGAACAAGAAGTCCATGCGAAAGCTGCTCAGCACACAGAGAAAAATGGCACTGCGAATTTGCTCTGCATACCGAACTGTATCAACAGAAGGAATAGGTGTAATTGCGAGCGTACCTCCAATTGACTTGCTAATCAAAGAAAAACGTGACCGATATGCAGGTTCAACAAAGGAAGAGGCAAAGGTTAGTCTAATGCATGAATGGCAAATTAGGTGGGAAAATGGGCTTTATGGACGCTGGACGCAGAGACTAATACCGGTTATACAGGACTGGATGGAAAGACCCTATGGGAAGTCGATTATTTCGTCACCAGGCGCTCTCGGGACATGGCTGCTTCGAAAGTTCTTACATAGCCGTAACAGAGCTGACAACCCAAACTGCTTCTACGTAAGCAGGAAGACGATGCGGAGCATACCCTTTTTTGTGTGTCCAAGATGGAATGAAACAAGAACTGCATTCTCGAATACATCAGGAGGGCCGTTCAACTTGGAAACGATGATGCAAAGCCTGTTAGGCGGTGAGGAAACTTGGAATCGTGCTTATAAAGTGATACGAGTAATGATACAGACCAAAAGAAAGCGAGGCTCGAGGATAAAGCAGGTTTGCGGCAATACAAATACCCGAACTTAAATGTACATAGATAAATAGGTATATATGTAGATAGATAGACATACAGATTAGGACAATCCTCGTACTGAAGTAATGCGAAAGCGGTTCCAGTGCGAAGGGTGAAAGAGAAGGGGGGGAAGTTTTTTAGTCGGTAGGCTGCTCCTGGATGGACAGAATCCGGCACTTCCCGGTCGCCAGAACATCAGATCGGAAAGTCTTTAGAAGATTTTGTTACCCCTCCAAAAAAAAAAAAGATATATAGATAGATCCAAAACCTCAAAAGTACCAAGCAAGGGGAGGTTGTATTGATAATAAGTAATGGGGCCGACAAAGCTGAAGTTCTGAAAAACGAGTTGACGCAGAAAATTCCTGAAGCTCGGACATCGCTTCTGATAAACAAGAAAATACTTCACCTGAAGGGGATGGATGAGGTTACCACAACAGCAGAAATATCAGAAGAGATTGCCAAAGCTACAGGGATCAGTCCACAAGAGTTTGAAGTAAGAGCACTGCGTCCGACATATGACAATAGACAAAATGCCACAGTGATACTGCAGGATGCGGCGGCTGATATATTAATTCAGATGGGTAAATTAAGAATTGGGTGGACCCAGTGTAGAGTCATCGAACGCAGAGCGGAACCTCGCTGCTTTAGATGCTGAGAGCAAGGACATATCAAAGCGCAGTGTAAAGGACTAAATAGAGAGGGTCTATGTATGAAGTGTACTAAAGAAGGCCATACAGCAAAGAATTGTACAAATGAACCCTTCTGCGTGTCTTGCAAGCAGACAGGTCATCAAAGCTTTAGCCGCAACTGCAACAACACGCGAAAAAATCTGCCTAACATTCATGCGGGTGCTTCAGATCAACACTAATAAGAGCAGAAGCGCCCACGACATGGCCGTAGCTACTGCCAAAGAACTCTGCGCAGACCTGCTTATTGTGAGTGAGCCAAATATTGGAGCCATACGTGGTAGAAAGGACTGGGTGTACTGGAACGATTTTGATACCGCTATCAAAATTTTTGATCAACATACACCGGTCAGATCTCAAGGTCATGGACACGGGTTCACATATATCAGTCTTTCTCAAAGTGGGCGATAACGCCCCCTTGTGGGCCCTGAAGGCCTAGAGGGGGGCGGTAAGCGACCCAGAAAAAATTGGGGGGCGCTGATGTAATTTTGGGGGGCGATGGGTGATTTGTAACTTCAGTACTTTATATTTTAAAATTCACTGAAATTAAAATTCTTTTACTACACAACATCCATTTATTAGTTCATATTTTTATCCTATTTTCTTGTATAAATATAAATTTAAAAAATATTAAATAAATATTTAATATTTTTAATGCATTCACAATGCTATTTATATCTTAAGATATTTAGTAATAGGTATCAAACACTGAAAGATATTCGTGTCTTCAAGTGTCGTGGGTTAGGTGCCCACCTCCGAAGACACGTGTTAAAATTATGTATATATTGTTGCGGCCAAGCAGAACACTTGCCGAACGCGGGCTTTTTTATGTACCTAATCTAGTAAAAATAAAGAAAAAATAAAATTAAAATTAGAAGGTTCGATTATAATTCACATTTGGCGCGAACAAATATTGTTTGATTTATTTGTGCAATCTTGTATTTTAGTCCGTCAACGTTCGTCGGTCCGTGTTTGCGGAGTGCAGGTGCCCAAATACACAGCCGCGGCTCGCGTCCGTCCGGTGACTAGAGGTATGTCGTTCGCAAACGATTCGTTTAAAAAGAACGAATCAGTGCGCTGATTCGAATAAATTAATTTTCTGATTTCAATGGATTCAAATCGTTTTTGAGCCACTTGCTCGATCGCTCTGTGATGAATAACGAACCTAGTTTGGATGATTCGTTTCGTTCATAAGGTCACTAAGGCAGAATCGGACTTAAACTCGAAGATTCGGTAATTCGGTATTTTATGACGACAAATCGGTCGTTTTTGTGCTACGACCTGGCAAGTGGCGAGCGGTCTGTTATATTTCGATTTTGCTCACATTACCAGAGGTGTATTAGGCAAACAATTTATGCGTATTGTCGGTTCGAGTCAGTTTTGGCTATTAAAAGACCTTTTTTTATTTGTTTTAACTATTCTTTTGAACAAAGACTTATTTTGGAGGTACATTTCTAGGTTTTTTTAATTATAGTTTTTGAAAGTTTTATTCTAAATATATTTTTTTAAATAATAATTATATCAGAATAAAATAAATGTGAATAATTTCTTTATTTAAAATAACTATTACATTTTTTGTTAAATTCAAAACCGACTAAATCCAACCGGGATCATAATAAAGTGAATCGGTTGCGAACGAATCTTTTCAAGTATATGAATCAAATAAATCGATTCAGTAAAAAGATTCGAACTTCCCACCTCTAGACGTGACGTTCCGCCACATGCACGCATTGCACTCGCTCGCCCTCCCGCCACTCCGCCCGCTACCCCGATACTTTTAATACTGTAAAGTTGAATTATCTTTGCTTCATGTTGATTATTGTTAATTTTGAATAAAATATACTCTTAATATGGTAAAGTTGCAATAATAGTGCTCTCTCTGGTGCGAAAAGTGTCGTTTAGAATATAGGTTTAATTAAGCTCCAGGCGACACTAATATGTTATTGAAATTTTTAAGGTGAAAAAAAAATGGGGGGGCGCTACAAAATAACTGATTTTCAAAGTGGGCGTTAGACGAAATAAGTTTGAGAACCTCTGACATATATTATGACAACAGATTTCATCCTGCTCAGTTGTTACTGTTCCGGTAATAACAATATCGAGGACCTGGATTTGACCCTGCAAGAAATCGAGCAACTTATAAACGAAACAGGAACTGAAGCCATCATTGCTGGAGATTTCAACGCCAAATCTCCACAATGGGGTATGAACTTTACGGATAATAGAGGGCAGCAGGTTACGGAATGGATTGCAGCAAACAACTATGTGGTTATTAACCAGGGAGAGAAACCCACGTTCGTGTGTCAAAACTATGGCTCCATTCTGGATCTTACAATCGCTACTGAGGGCATTCAACCCTACATTGACAAATGGGAGGTGCTGGACATTGAGTCGCTTAGCGACCATAAGTATATAACGTTTGAGGTCTCAAGTAGAAAGATTGTACCAAATCCAAGAACGCGTTTTCACGGTTGGCAAGTTAAAAAGTTAAATACGGAAAGATTAACCCAGGTCCTTGATAACCTGGATGAAAACCAAGCTCCAACTGCTTCAGAGGATTTCTCTGCACAGCTACTCTGCGATATGGTAATGCCGAAGAAAAACACGGGTTCACGAAGACTACTGGTGGAGCGACGAAATAGCTTATCTTCGAAAAGAATGCCTCAAAAAACGCAGGGAATACACAAGAAAAGTCAGGCGTGTATCACTAAGAGAAGGTCAGCTTCTATGGGAAGCCTATAAAGAAAACAAGTCAGCTCTTAAGAAAAAGATCACAGGCTCAAAAAGACAGTGCTGGAAGAAGTTGTGCGAAGAAGTGGATACGGACATATGGGGAGACGGATATAAGATCGTCACTAAAGGATTAATAGGTTTTCCGCCTAAATTAGCACTGCCTATGGAAACTATGAAAAAAGTAGTAAATCACTTGTTCCCAATACATGAACCGGTGGTTTTTGCTTTTGATGATAGCGACGAATTTATCCCATTCACACCTATAGAAATACAAAATGCCGCTCAAAAACTTAAAAATAAAAAAGCTCCAGGACCTGGCTATGTGCCACCGGAAATAATAAAGATACTGGCTGAGCAAAAACCAAATTATACACTAGCAGTATATAATAAATTGGCAGAAGAATCCATATTTCCACCTCAATGGAAAAAAGCGAGAATTGTACTTCTCAGGAAGGGAAATAAACCTCTGGAAAATCCCTCATCTTATAGACCAATATGCTTGTTGGACTCGGAGGGCAAACTTTATGAACAGCTCTTGTTGGGAAGACTTAGTAGCGAACTGATACGCACCGGCGGTCTTTCAGAAAACCAGTTCGGCTTTAGGAAAGGACGCCAAACCGTCGATGCCATCAATGTAATAATAGCTACTGCACAAGAAGCGGCAGCAAGGCAAAACCTCTGTGCTGCGATAACCTTGGATGTAAGGAACGCCTTTAATAGCGCCTCATGGCAACAAATATTAGACACATTAAGAACCAGAGAAATAAGTGAAAACCTTATTCGAATTATTTCATCGTATCTGTCGGATAGAGAAATTCCACTAGAGGCTGAGGGGATTGAAAAGGCAGTGAGAATAAGCAGTGGCGTTCCACAGGGATCAATTTTGTGGAATATTCTCTATGACTCATTGTTTGCTACGGAAATGCCGGACGGGGTTACACTCGTTGGTTTTGCTGACGACGTCGCTTTGGTGGTCACTGCAAGAACCGAGAACCTTTTAATGAGTTTGGCAAACCGGGCCCTGCAGCGTGTATCCAACTGGATGGAGAAAAGGCGACTAAGCTTGGCTCCTGAAAAGACTGAAGCTGTTCTTCTGACCAAAAGAAGGAAAATAAGACCAATAAGTTTTGAGGTACTTGGAACTAGAATAGACATTAGCAAGGCTGTGAAGTATCTTGGAGTCTGGCTTGACACAAATCTCAACTTCGCAGAACACATCAACCAAACTACCATAAAGGCTGACAAGACAGTGGCAGCATTGACAAGCTTAATGCCAAATATTTGAGGACCAAGAGCTTCAAAGAGAAGACTACTGTCTTCGGTGGTTCATTCCCAGATATTGTATGGTTCACCAGCTTGGTATACGGCAACACAGAACAAGAAGTTGATGCGAAAGCTGCTCAGCACACAGAGAAAAATGGCACTGCGAATTTGCTCTGCATACCGAACTGTATCAACAGAAGGAATAGGTGTAATTGCGAGCGTACCTCCAATTGACTTGCTAATCAAAGAAAGACGTGACCGATATGCAGGTTCAACAAAAGAAGAGGCAAAGGCTAGTCTAATGCATGAATGGCAAATTAGGTGGAAAAATGGGCTTTATGGACGCTGGACGCTGGACGCAGAGGCTAATACCGGTTATACAGGACTGGATGGAAAGACCCTATGGGGAAGTCGATTATTTCGTCACTCAGGCGCTCTCGAGGACATGGCTGCTTCCGAAAGTTCTTACATAGCCGTAACAGAGCTGACAACCCAAACTGTTGTACTGTAAGCAGGAAGACGATGCAGCAACCTTTTTGTGTGTCCAAGATGGGAATGAAACAAGAACTGCATTCTCGAATACATCAGAAGGGCCGTTCAATTGGAAACGATGATGCAAAGCCTGTTATGAGGAAACTTGGAATCGTGTTAAAAGTGATACGAGTAATGATACAGACCAAAGAAAGCGAGGCTCGAGGATAAGCAGGTTTGCGGCAATACAAATACCCGAACTTAAATGTACATAGATAAATAGGTATATATGTAGATAGATAGACATATAGATTAGGACAATCCTCGTACTGAAGTAATGCGAAAGCGATTCCAGTGCGAAGGGTGAAAGAGAAGGGGGGGGAAGTTTTTTTAGTCGGTAGGCTGCTCCTGGATGGACAGAATCCGGCACTTCCCGGTCGCCAGAACATCAGATCGGAAAGTCTTTAGAAGATTTTGTTACCCCTCCAAAAAAAAAAAAAGATATATAGATAGATAGATAGATAGATAGATAGATAGATAGATAGATAGATCTCAGTGGGGCATGCCTTACACAGATGGAAGAGGACAACTAATAACAGAGTGGATAGCAGCAAACAACCTTACCGTATTGAATCACGGTACCAAACCCACATTCCAGAGTCAAAACTACGGCTCGATATTGGACCTTACGTTTGCAACCGAAGACATTAAGCCAATTATCACCAAGTGGGAAGTTCTTGAAGAAGAATCTCTAAGTGACCATAATTACATCTTGTTTGAACTTAATGAGGAGAAGCCCAGACAACAGCGTAGAGTACACGATGGGGGATGGTCGGTGAAAAAGCTGGACAATCTGAAACTGAACCGGGCCATACAAGAGCTGGAGTTAGGACCCACACCCTACACCGCAAATGAGTTTTCGACAACGCTTAGCAAAATCTGCGACAAGGCGATGCCAAAGAAGGGAACAAGATCCAGAAACCCGCCGGTGTACTGGTGGAACGATGATATTGCCGAACTTCGCCGTGACTGTCTGCGCAAACGAAGACATACACTAGAAGCGCTAGAACGGATCAGTTCGGGGATAGCTTCGCCCTCTGGGAAATCTACCAGGAGTGTAAGAAAAGGCTCAGGAATAAAATTAAGAAAACGAAAGAGATTGTTGGAAGCGGTTGTGCCAGGAAGTGGACAAAAGATATCTATGGGGATGGATACAAGATTGTTAGGAAGGGTATGCTGGGGTTTCCTCCTAGACTTCAGTTGACAATGGACAAAATGGAGGAAGTTGTTAGATGCCTCTTCCCGACACATGAGGCTGTGGAATTTATCTGTGATAACAGCGATAACTTTACAAATTTTACTCTAGAAGAACTAAGGCTGGCATGCAGTAAAATTAACAACAACAAGGCTCCAGGTCCCAACAATATACCGCCAGAAATACTTAAAGCTGTTGCCCTGGAGAAGCCGGAAGTTGCCCTGTCTGTATATAATAAACTCGCAACAAATGCCACTTTTCCGTCTGAATGGAAGAACGCCCGACTGGTGCTTCTACAAAAAGGCAATAAGCCACTAGACAGCCCTGCATCTTTTCACCCCATATGTGTCCTGGATGTAGAGGACAAACTTTACGAACAGCTGCTGCTGTGTCGTCTTAATACGGAGCTGCAAAGAACTGGAGATCTTTCAGACGGACAGTATGGGTTCAGAAAATCTAGACAGACTGTCGATGCAATAAACAAAGTTCTCAGCATCGCCAGAGAAGCAGCAGCATTTACGCCGGCACATCGTAGGCTGTGTGCACTCATTACCCTCGATGTCAGAAACGCTTTTAATAGTGCTTCGTGGCAGCTTATTCTGGAAGAGTTGAGACGACGAACTATTGATGAAAAGCTGATTAGTGTTATAGCGTCATACCTGTCCGAGAGGAAGATATTGATGAAGACAGAACAAGAAGCCAAAAGCCTACCTCTATCAAGTGGTGTTCCGCAGGGATCTGTATTGGGCCCGACTCTGTGGAACATACTTTATGATTCATTGTTCGACATGGAAATGCCCATGGGAGTCACACTTGTGGGCTTTGCGGATGATGTGGCCCTGGTCGTTACAGCGAAAGAGGAAAGTGTCTTGATGAATTCGACAAATATTGCTCTACATCGTATAGCCAACTGGATGGAGAAGAAAAAACTCAAGTTAGCCCCGGAAAAGACGGAAGCAGTGCTGCTGACAACAAGGAGAAAACTGCTTCCGATTCACTTTATACTGCAAGGGGTAAGAATTGAACATCAAGGAGCAGTGAAATACTTGGGAGTGTGGCTGGACAGAAAGCTAACGTTCACCGAGCATGTCAATAGGGTCATCCAGAAATCGGGGAAGACACTCACAGCGCTATCTGCCCTTATGCCTAATATTGGAGGACCCAGGTCTTCAAAGAGACGTGTCTTGTCCAGCGTTATTCACTCGCAGATGCTTTACGGATCGCCAGTCTGGTTTACTGTGGTGAATAACAAAAAATTTACAAAGACTTGCAGGTCTCCAGAGACTACTCAATATACGAGTGTGCAGCGCCTACCGAACAGTGTCCACAGAGGGTGTGGGAGTGATTGCTGGGACTCCGCCTATTGAGCTGCAAATTGTTGAGCGTCAGAACGTTACATCGGGGTAGATCGTGGGGGCCCGTCAAGCATTAATGGACAAGTGGCAAGCCAAATGGGATAGTGGACAGTACGGACGCTGGACCCATCGACTGATTTCAAACATACAGAGGTGGATAGACAGACAGTATGGCGAGGTAGACTACTATCTGACGCAAGTGCTCTCCGGGCATGGTTGCTTCAGGAAATATCTGTATGAACGGAAAAGAAGTGACTCACCTACGTGCTTCTATTGCCAACAACAGGATGATGTACAGCACACCGTGTTTACATGCCCGAGGTGGGAAAGAAACAGAAGAGAATTCCAAACAAATACTGGAAATGTCTGGGACGTCGAGTCCCTAAAACAAGGACTACTGAGTGGTGAAGAAGCATGGAACCAGGTCTATAAAACCGTCAGGGACATAAGGCCACAAAGGAGAGTGAGACTAGAGACTGAAAATTCATTACCAAAGAGGGTTTAATTGCGATACCCATTACGCAACCCAAGATGTCTAACTGTGATATATATGTTTATACTTTTGTACCTGTATGCTCTGTCTGTGAAGAGTTCTGAATATTACTGTGTAAGACTTATTTGAAATGCTTGTCAGCTTCAGGAAGAACTAACTTGGATGGGTGATAGATATAAAAGACCGGCAAGCACGTTGAAGTAATGCGCGAGCGGTTTCCAGCGTGTCTTGTCCGTGCCCACAGAGGGGAATTTTTTTTTAGTGGGTAGGCAGCTCCCTAGAGGGACTGAATCCCACACTGGCCAGCCGCAAGACCAACAGGCTGGTGCGTCTTTGGAAGATTTATTTTGACCCCTCTCCAAAAAAAAAAAAAAAAAAAGATAGATAGATAGATAGATAGATAGATAAATAGATAGATAGATAGATAGATAGATAGATAGATAGATAGATAGATAGATAGATAGATAGATAGATAGATAGATAGATAGATAGATAGATAGATAGATAGATAGATAGATAGATAGATAGATAGATAGATAGATAGATAGATAGATAGATAGAGCAGAGAAATTAGTGAAAATGGGCAGAATAAAAATTAGCTGGATGAGATGTAGAATCCTCGAAAGACAGACAGAAGAAAAATGTTTCAGATGCTGGGAACGAGGTCACGAAAAAAGGGATTGTAAAGGATCTGACAGTGAGAAACTTTGCCTGAGATGTGGAAAAGAGGGCCACAAGGCGCAAACATGTAAAAATAGTCCATTCTGCGTACACTGCGAAAAAGAGGGTCACCAGTCCGGAAGTTTAGCTTGTCCTACAAGAAAACTTCAACAGAAAAATCCAATAAAATATGGTCCTCAAGTTTCTACAGATTAACACAAATAGGAGTCGTCCAGCTCACGACATGGCTCTTGAAACAGCCCTTAGAATCAAGGCTTGTTATTAATTGTTAGCGAACCAAATAGGAATGCTATTAAAGATAGAAAGGATTGGATATACAGTGAAGACCAAAGCACGGCAATCAAAATCATAGACCCTAGCCTGATCATAGAAACTCAGGGGCATGGAATCGGCTACACATACGTCAAGACCAAAGGTATCACCCTTTAAGTTGCAATCTAGGAAATAATGAACTGAATGAACTGGAATTAATGTTGGCCGAAATACAGAGCCGAATAAAAAAAACGAGAAAGCCATAAAGCGGGCGATTTCAACGCTAAGTCTCCACAATGGGGTATGAACTTTACCGATAGAAGGGGTCAAATTGTCACAGAATGGATTGCTTCAACGACTTAGTCATTGTAAATCAGGGAGAAAAGCCCACTTTCGAGAGAAAGGAGTTTGGATCTATTTTGGATCTAACGATTTCCACTTCTGATCTTAGGCCAAACATCACTTACTGGGAAGTGACGGATGACAGTCTCTGAGCGATCACAACTAATAGTCTTTGATGTAGCCGAGGTAAAGCCAACTCGAAACCGACCAAATGTAACCAAGGTACACGGCTGGAACGCAAAAAAGCTAAACTTGCCCGAGCTTGTGGAAGCTTTGAACCAACTTCCCGGGAAACCCCGGAGCAATGTCTGCTAAAGAATTTTCGAGGCAGCTTGGCCCCATTGTGTGATCGATGTATGCCTAGGAAAAAAGTGATTAGGAATCATCAACCGTGTACTGGGGAGTAACAATCTTACCGATCTCCGTAAAGATTTGTAGAAAAAAGGGAGACGCTACACCAGAGCCGCTGGACGAGTGATCCCAGAAGTCAGGAACGATCTGTGGACTACATACCGAAACAGTAGGAAAAATCTAAGAAACGCAATCAAAACGGCAAAAAAAGAACACTGGAGAAAAATTTTGCCAAGAAGTAGATAATGACATCTGGGGCGATGACTATAAGATTGTGATGAGGGGCCACTGGGATACCCCTAGGGGTCAATTTTACCATCCAATCGATGGAAAACATAGCAAGACAACTGTTCCCAACTCATGAACCAGTGAATTTCACCTGCGATTACAACCCCGGAGATCCCCACGTTTAGCTTGGATGAACTACAAGCAGCAGTCACCAAAATAAAACCAAATAAGGCACCTGGACCTGGAAAAATACCCCCAGAGATACTGAAGGCTATTACGGACAGAAAACCGAACTATGTCCTCTCATTTATCAACGGTTTGGCAAGGCAAGCTGTCTTCCCGGCAGAATGGAAACAAGCCAACTTACTCTTGTTAAAAAAAGGTGATAAACCCCAAAAGCTGCCTCTTCATATAGCCCCATTCCGCTTTAAGTCGAGGGAAACTGTTCGAGCACCTACTGCGTAACAGACTACAGACTGAATTTTTTGCGTACTGGAGGGCTATCAGACAACAGTACGGTTTCATAAAAGGTAGACAAACTGTAGACGCCATAAACAGAGTGCGTGATTGCTAGCAGTGCTGAAGATACACCATGGGCATCGCAGGTTGTGTGTGATGATCACAATCGATGTAAAAAACCCCTTTATTAGGCGTCCTGGCAGAATATTCTTGACAGGCTTAGAAGTAGAAAAATCGATGAGGGTCTAATCAAAATTCTGGCTTCCTACCTATCTGGGAGGGAAATAATTCTAGAAGCAGGCAGCGAGAAAAAGAGCCTAAGTATAAATAGTGGCGTACCCCAAGGATCGGTGTTGGGACCAATCCTGTGGAATATAATGTATGACGAACTTCTCGAGATGGAAATGCCCAGTGGTGTAGAATTAGTTGGATTTGCAGATGACGTGGCAATGGTAGTGTTAGCAAGAAACGAGGATACCCTAATGAACGTAGCAAATACAGGTCTACAAAGAATACTGAACTGGATGGAAAAGAGGAAATTACAGATCGCTCCGGAAAAAAACAGAAGCTGTGTTGCTAACTAAGAAAAGAAAAGTAAACCCAGTTTCGTTCAGAATAAAAGACGTTACGGTAAATCTTAGTAAGGCAGTTAAATATCTGGGCGTATGGATGGACATTCCCGAACTTTGGTGAACATATCAGCAAAATTATACAAAAAGCCGAAAAAACCGTTACAGCATTATCCAGCCTAATGCCGAATATAAGAGGTCCTAGGTCATTAAAAAGTCAACTATATTTAATGTCGTTCATTCACAAAACTTTATGGGCGCGCCAGCCTGGTATGAGGTCATCAAAAACAAAAAACTTACTGCCAGGCTTAGTGGCCTACAAAAAAAAAATAAGATTAAAGTAGCGAGCGCTTATAGAACCGTATCCACAGATGGAATAGGGGATTGCTGGAATCCCTCCGATAAACTTGCTGATCATTGAAAGACGAGAGAGATCCCGGTACTGATAAAGCCAGGGGAGCAAACCTGATGCCAGAGGCAAACTGTGGGACAGGTCCCGGGGGCGGTGGCCTCTCAATTCCTTAATTAAAAAATGGGTAAACCGTGAATGGGAGGTCGACTAAATTTATTATCAGGTTTATCCGGACAGGCTTTTTAGAAAATCTTTGAGGCAGACGATCCAACACAAGTGATTGGGCTACTGCAAAGACGTCGACGATCCACCAACCTTTAGTGCTGCAGATGGGAAGAGTTGCGCAGGGTTTCCTAAACCATACAGGAAAAAAATTCAATAATTTAACATATGCAGTTTCTACTAGAGGGGAGACAACATGGCATAGCGGGATACAAATTATCAGGAAAATAATTGGAAACAAAGGAGACTGAGCAAAGACGCAATCAAATACTCTGACGGTCGGATAAACAGAGAGATAGAAGGGGCTGCACTCGCACCGAAGAAATGCGCAAGCGGTTCCAGTGGATGTGAGGAAAGTAGGGGAAGGGTTTAGTGGGTCGGCGCTGTCCGGACTCCCACACTACCACGTGCGCTAGAACACCAAGCACGGGGTGTGCATTGATATGCATTCCTAATCCCTACTATAAAAAAAAAAAGATAGATAGATAGATAGATAGATAGATAGAGAGATAGATAAAGATGATGGCACTTATATTGATGAAGAGTTTGAGAAAAGTACGACTACAGAATTTTATAAAATAAGTCGTGAGTATCTGGAACAGTGGACTTGCTTTCTTACTAAAGAAATGGAGATATTATTTTATTGGGCAGATATAAGAAAAGTACCTGCATGAAAAGATATTCATAAGGCATTGGATGTATTGATTAAAAAGGGATATATTGACTCTCATAAAGACATAGAAGTATTGGACAAATTTATATGAATTTTAAACTATGTCACGTTCCAAAAAATAACCGAAGAGAATAATTCAAAAGTTTCCACAGAAACTCGTTGGGGTGGAAGTATTCACTTTCGCACCAACAATCTTCAACATGAAAATTTTTGGGTTTTAATTGATTATATTTTATGTCTACCTGGTACAAATGCTCCAGTAGAAAGAATTTTTTTTTAATGAATATATTGTGGACGTATCAACACTTACAACACTTACGGGTTTCCCTTTTAAAGATAATGTTGATTACTTAGGTCAATATAAAGAAAACCTGCAAAGAATTTTATGCTTATTTTAAATCATCACCAACCTTATTAAAGCTAATTTTTTTTCTAAAAAATATTAATATAACTAAAAAAAAGGGTTGCACATAATTTAACAATTACTGTCTTAGAAACTTTGCTTTAATAAAGCTGGTAATTGATTTCTATTTTTCATAATGTGTTTTAATAAAAAATACTTATATTTAATGTAACAAAATTTTTTTTTGACGTTTTATTTTATTATATAATTGCCAACCCACACCACAAAATACACATTTCATCCATTTTGGAATTAGGCCACATCTTTCGACTTTTTCAGGCTTGCCTTGGTCAGTTTAAATCTGAGGTTTAAATTATGTTATATTGGATATACAAAATTACATAGAAGGTTTTAAGCGACATCTCAGTAACAGAAGAAAAACATGTTGCGAAAATTAGGCGGTTATATAATACGCAAATGCAATGTCTACAGTACATTAAAAGGGAAATTTAAAATGTTTAAGCCCAAACGTAGAAAAAATTGTCCACGCGTGCAGGGCAGCGGTTTGGGGTTCCCCCCGGAGTTTGCGCAATGAATAAGGTCAGAGTCGGACTTCCATAATTCTTTGTTATATCTATAAAGTTGACATCATCAAATGTCAAATTAAGCTTCACTGTTTTTTTTTTTTTTTTCACAAAATTTTTGGGTTTTTAAACTATACTACCATATAATATTTAAAAATTTTTTTAATATTGCATTTTATATCATCTGATATAACATGGAAAGAAGCCTTCTATTTAAATGGTCGATATTTTTTTGAGTTTTTATTTTTAAAAAAATCTTTGTAAATAAAAAAAACACGTTTTTAAAAAAAAAAACA
>JAHBCN010020515.1:0-15036 GCA_019359885.1 Listronotus oregonensis
TTCACTTAAGGAATTATTAAAAACTAAATCCAAATTTAAAAAACTATTACAGCAGAAGCCTAGATTTAAGTGTTGGCTTTCATATAGTTTTTGAAAATTATCGATAACTTATACAGTTTTTGAGAAAAACATTATGCCCCCAACCCCAAATTGGATCCGATTTTCGCGGCGCGAATGGACTCTTAACGGTTTTTTTTTAGTATCGCATGTAGCTTTGGGCACGTCATTTAAATTAAAAGCGGAAAATTTTTGGGTTAATTTCGTTAATTTATACATATATAAATATACAAATAAACATACAGCAATTTTCTAGGAAAATAAAGCAACTATTTTGTCTACTCTAGATGTAATACTACCTAAATTTATGAATAAAATGTAATAAGCATGAGTTATATTAAAGAACCTGTTAAAAAACCAAATTTAAAGAGGTTCTGCAGTATTAGTCATTTAAGCTATCAATTGTACTGCTTGTTATTAAAAAAATATACAGGTGTGGAAAGTTCAAAACCGAACATGGACGTTTCGCAAGTAGAACAAAGAAAACAAATAAACCACTAAAACAGCGTGAGATCGAATTTAAACTAGGACATACGCGCCAAAATAGCTTAAACAGCGTACGCTCGACGAAGGTTGCCGTATGCCTCGAATCGCTTGTCTTCGCTGTTCGAGACAGCGCTTGATACAAGTATCGACACATTGCAAAGCTTTGTCTCACTTCTTTCACACAGTTAAAGGGGTTGTCCGTTTCTGTTTGATACATTACACTTTATCCCTATGTTCGGTTTTGGATTTTCCACACCTGTATAAAATAATTACTTTCTTAGAGTGCCAAACCTATTTTTTTCATCTTCTGTAAAATAATTCTTTTTATGTTTAATTGATTTTTAAGGCAAAATCCCGAACTAAATTATTTTTTTGCAAATAGATAACCTTTAAAAAGCTATGTCCTGGTGCCAAGAGTTTTATTTTTACCTCTTTGTTAAATTTAACACATTTTAAGTCCATTGCTAACTTTAATAACGCGATCGTCACTCGGCCGCTAATCAATATTAAACAACAAATTAATGTAAAAACTATACCCTGAAAAAAGTCTACATCAAATTTTAAAGTATTTTTCGACGGTTCGTTATTATAGCGTTAACGTACAAGGAACCACGTGTCAAAAAAAAAATAGGATAATCAGGCAAAAATGCTTTAACCCTAATACAATTCACAGAAACAAAATATTGTACTCTGGCGTAGCAAGTAGCTTTTCGTAGCTAGCAACTCTAGTAGATTAAATTTTGAGGTAAATAATGTAACTTTTGGTTTAACAGCAATATATAAACCCCCTGCTATTCCTAAAACCGAATTTACTAATGATGTATATATACTTATCTAGAGACCATTCATTTTAGCAATATTGAAATTTTTGTGGGAGATACTAAAATAAATATTTTGGATAAAAATGACAATCATGTAGCAAATTATCTTACAATGATGGATGCTCTTGGCTTTCAATCACATATAAATTCGGTTACTAGGTCTTCTTCCAAAACCTGTCTAGACCATATATTTATTAACCAAAAATTGACGACAAATAGCTTATATCTTAATTCATATATTATAGAGGAAGCCGTAACTGATCATAGCCCGGTGATGCTTTTTGTTAATCAGAACGCTGTACCTAAGGGAGAAACAAGGGCTTGCCAAAAGACTATTACTAAATCTAAAATAAATTTATACCGGATTTACCACCGTCAAAAGCTCTCAAGATCCTTATTATGATGACGACTTTTTCAAAGGTACGTGTACATTGGGTTTAATCTCATTCACGAACAGTTCATTTGAGATCTCTAACCAATATTTACTTTTAATTTTTTTAAAAATATATACTTAAATATTCTTACAAAGCTAGAAGATTCTCATCTTTCTTCTGCGTGTCTTTTTTTATCGAGCTTGGATTATTTGAGCCCGTCGTAGCGGACACTGTTGGTAGGTTTTCTGCTGCTGCCGCCCTTTCAGCTAAGAATCTTTCAAAGTCGCTGGATGTGACGGATTCTTCTGGTCCACCCTGAAATTATTAATATTTAATGCAATTTTGTTGAGAAATACCTATCAAACCAAAAACACTTTGGTAGATCTTAATTAACAAAAACAAAACCGTACAATATCAACAAAAATACTAAAAAATAAAATCCCTTTTGAATGTAATAAATTTTGTATAGGTGAAAGTTCAAGACCATTAGCCCCACGCATAAAAGAACATTAAGAATACCTTAAAACACAGAATTCCACAAATCAAAAATCTGTCAACACTCATTTGATGACAACTTCATAATAAACTGTAATGCTTCTAGCAAAAGAAACTTGTTTAAAAGAACGTAAATATATATTATTAAGTAAAAATAATTGTGTAGCATCAATATTAGTTAGTTTAAAAAATACATGGTTACCTGTGCTTGATGCTGAAGTAATTTCATGAAGAAAGAAAGCGGAGATGATTCTTATGTTTATCAGACGCGCACATGGAAAAGCATGGGGCCTTAAACCAAACATGGTTTATTGGTTATACACCATGGTGGTAAGACCTATGATAACATACGCATCACTAGTATGGTGGACAAAGATGCGACAAAGAACTGCTGTTACAGAACTGGCCAAGGTACAGAGACTTGCTTGCTTAGCTATACCAGGGGCAATCAAAACAAACCCAACAGCAGCCATAGAGTGTCTCTTGGACTTCCACCACTTAACCTCGTAGTGATGGGAGAGGCAAGAATGGGATACTTCCGGCTGCAACAAAAACCAACTGGTGTCTATGCAGTTTGGGACATCACATCCTGATCGAGTAACAGACCAGATGATTCCCCAATACTCATTTAACAAAAGCTTAGAGCTAAAAATTCCAGTTCGATCTCCCCAGCACGGTTGGAGACATCATCTGGTATACAGATGGATCCAAAACCGATCAGGGAACTGGATCGGGTGTGTAAAGTGAAATGAGGAATTCACAATTCTCTCTTCCACTAGGAACACACAGTTCTGTATTTCAAACGGAAATATGTACTTTACTGCACTGTGCAAAAGAAAATAACAGGACGGCTTATAAAAACAAGCGGATCTGCATAAAAACAGACAGCCAGGCGTCACTAGGAGCACTAGTAAACCCCAAGGCAACGTCCAAGCTGACACGGGAATGCCAAAAAGAACTGGACGTCCTAGGAGAACGCAACAGGGTAACTCTCCTGTGGGACATTCGGGAATAAAAGGCAAAGAAAAAGCGGATGAGCTAGTGAGACAGGGATTATTTACACGATACTTTGGACCAGAACCAAACCAGGGAATGGATCCGAAACAAACACTGGAAATACTGGGAGAACAGATGATATCTTACAATATGTTTTACATTGTTTTGACCAGATTTTTCATATTTCGAAAAAAACTCCCAAAGCAACTCGCACATTGTTGGAAAAAAGAATATAAACAGCATATTTTTATTTGTCCATTCTATAAAAAAATATTTTTCTTTTATAACTTGCTATGTACGATCATCAATACTAATTTGCTTTAGCAAGTATACGAACATTGAAATATGATGTATATGATATATGATATATCATGATAACCGAACGAAAAATACCAGGCATTGTTACATTGAAGGTTTTAAATCAATGATGATGATCGAATCTATTAAAAAAAGGAAGTTAAAGGTTTATGGAAGGCCAAGGCTGTAAAACAAAACTGTCCACGCGTGCAGGGCAGGGGGATAGGGGAAAAGACCCTGCGGAGTTTGCGCAATGAACAGTAACTCAGGTCCGGACTTCCATAATTCTTTGTTACCATGTATAAAGTTGACATCATCAAATGTCAAATTCAAACTAACTATACTCTCGCGGTTTTTTTTTAATTTTTTGCACAATATTATTGTGTAATATTGGATTTTATATTATCTGATTTAATATGGAAAGAATGGATGGCGCAACTTTATAGCATTCTTTTTAAAGGTCGATATTTTTGGGAGTTTTGTGTTTTTAACAAAAATTTTAATAAAATAAATGAAAATACGTTTTTTTTATAATACATTTTAAACATTGTATGATAGTTTCTTGTACTTATCATCAATTTTGTGATAAAAGAAGGGCAAAATAGTGTAAATAGTTTAATTTAAAAGATCGATAAATAAAACGTTGTCGAAAAAAACTTACTTTAGATTTTTAATCAGCGCCTCTGTATCCAAAAAATCATGGAAATCCGCGAGGGTCAAGAAAAGTAAAAACTTACCATAATTTAGACTGGTTGTTTGTGTTTTAGGGTCATAAAATATTTTATAAATTTATTTGTATAAAAGTACAATAAAATAGTGTCACCTTATGCAGGTAACATAACCAATGTTGAGACAGTCCACCAAGGCTGTGGCTTCAATACTAACGTACCGTGGGTGTGTGGTAAGAGGGAGTTTATTTTTACAAGACTTAAATATTTGGAAATTTGGAGAGGGGAAAACTCCTGCGGGTAGCAGATTCCAGTCTGGACACTCTGGGGATGACGGAACGAAGAAAGTGGGAAGTTTGGGGCCTCTTAAGTTGGACTGTAAAAGGATTAATAAAAGTGGCACTACAGGTTGCCAACTCCTTGGAACAGAAGCTGTGAAAATACGAAACATCCCCTACAGCCCGTCGGTGGGTAAGAGAAGAAAGCTTTTCGGTAAGTGTGGTCATTAATAAGACAAACAGCTCTTTTTTGAATGGAATCAAGGATGATAAGAGTTGTAGGAAACGCCATTCCCCATGAGAAAAATATTGTTCTTATTTGGAATATATACAGAGTATACAGGTTAGACGGAGAGAAATACTTTTGGGCTCGAAAGAGAAATCCAAGCTTTTTTAAAGCAGCTAAGGCTATGGATGTAAAATGTGCCAGTTAAGGTTATTCTCAAAAGTACGTCAATTTCGCGACACCGAACATGAGTGTGTCTAGGAGCATTTACTTCTGCAACCACAAAATAAAATCATACAAGGCAAAATAATCGCGGTTATGGTTTCAAACGCGCCGCGACGTCACACACGAAAACGGGACTCCGGCTCTGTCCAAAGTACAACCTACACACTAATTTACCAGTGTGTAGGGAGGCAACACATTACAAAAATTTCGTGGAATTTTGTTACTTCTTGACAGTTATTTTCATAGTGAGTATTGGACTTTTATAAACCTTCAAACTTCCTTGGTTAAAAACGGTTGGAAAATGATTGTTCTGTTCCATTTTTCAAAATATTGCGAGTTGCTTTAGAACTTTATTTCGATATACGAAAAATCTAGTCATCCTCCACTGATATCAACCAGGCCAAAACAATATAAAGCTTCATTGTGAGCTATTATATGTTCTTTCGAAAGCACTAACAAAGTCCAATCGACCTGTTTTGTTGTCAATGGTCTATCATAAATTTTGTACACGTATTTTATGGACACTCTGTATTTAGGTCTCGTTTCTAGAGCTACCAAACACTTACCGTCGTTCCTAACCATTTGGCCATTTCATCGAGTTCTCGATCTTCATCGGTCTAAAAGAGCGTATGATACACATAAAAAATACACAAAAAGCACATTTAAAATAAATAAAAAAACAAAAATAAGATACAATGAGAAGAAAATATATAGAATTTTGTTATATACAGAGATTTTTATTATTCAGATAACACAGACATCCAAAAAACGTGTCTTTACATGCGTTATATGTAGATTTCATTTTAATGAGTTTTTAAACATACAAGAAAAGTGGCCCATCCACTTCGAGTTTTGAGAAGTGTATTTCAAAATATATGTATGATACCAAATTATTAAAATTTTCCAATGCATTATCGTCCAACTTTAGGCCTAGAAATCGTAGATAGTTTAAACAAAAAGGGTAAAAGTCCGAATTAAATTTTTGATTATAAAAATACATAAAATTGAAAAAAACTTACAGAAATAAGTGTTGATCCGTCGGGATATTGTTATGAGTAAACATAAACGAAACCCACTAAAGATATATTTGCCCCTACGCCCTGACAACATTTTTCCTAAAATCGCACCCGTGTGCTCCTAACCCCTTTTTAATTTGTTTGTACAACGTATGATTGATTACCCAATAAGGGATTAGCCTTTTTGGTTAAACAATGGGGGGTTTAAAGAAAATTACATGTTCGTTCACACGCTTCACCCCGCCCTGTTTTGGCTTTTTTTTATGTTTTCAAATTTTATTTAATAAATATTTATCATATCAAAAACATTTATGCAATAGTTTATTACGTATCAAGTACAGAAAAGTAAAATTTTACTTGACAGGTATATAGTTTGAACCGAGCAAACGAGAATTTAAGTACCATACGAGTCATAAAATCACTTTCTCGAAGAAATGCGTATACTATATTTTCGCATTTTGTAGATAATTGTTTTTTTTGCATTTTATATTAAAATTAGTTTATAATAATACTTACTAAAAAAATCTAAAAATTTGAAATTGGGGCGTCTCAGTATCTTAATTTTAAACCTAAACAGGATGTTGTTCTTGTAATTAACAAACGGTTGACAGCATCGAAATAAACTACTTCGAAGAGGGTTTTTTTTCCATAATTATCAAAATGGTTGACGAAAAGGAGGATTGGGGTACAGGCTGAAATTGGCAACTGGGTTTGGGCCGCCCTAGGAAAACCAGAAAACGAAAACAGTATCACAAACCCAATATTTGGGTGGAGGAAAATGCCAAAACGGATAAATACACACAGACCATACAAAACCCAGCTTACCTGGGGCGGGAGTGAGGGTCTCCTGGTCAGTCTCGGAATTTGGTTTGGGGAAAGATGGATTCCCAAAACTGATAATGGAGCCGGCGTAGGAATACAAAAAAGGGCCGGTTTAATTGGGTTTGTTTCCCCGGGGGAAAAATGCCACTGTTTTTGGGGAAAAATATGCCATTGAACTTTGTCTGCGAGAGAACTTGAGGAGGAGATATAAGGCAGGGACATTACTATCTTCTGATAGTCAAGGGCCATAAAAGCTTTGGCATCCCAACAAGTCAACCAAGGTTGGTTTGGAACTGTCTGAATGCCTCCTAAACTACAACAAGTTACACTTTCCTGGTGCCAGGACACAGGGGAATACAGGGCAATGAAAATGCAGACTCCCTGGCCAGGGGGTTTGCAGCAATGTTTGTGGGTCCTGAACCTGTTTTTGGAATACCAAAAGGCCGGTTCGTGGCTACATGACCCGGTGGATTTTAAACACAACATCAGTCATACTGCAACCACATTCCCAAAGGGAAAATCACAGTAAATCAACGCTGGACTCACCATCAAAGCATTGACAAGTGAACTACTAAAACCAAATTGGGAAACAGATTAGGTTAGTGACAGGATTAATAACCGGACACTGCACCCTAAAACATATAACGGGGATCTATAGAGAAGAACCCATTTGCAGACTATATGACGAAGAGGAAGAGACAGCCCTCACATCATATATGAGCTTGCACTTACAAACTGGAGAACAAATCAAAACCTCATGGTGGACACTAACCACCAGGAGGCTGGAGACCAAAAAAGAACAGAAAAAGGGCTACTACACCGTCTGGTGTCAAACCTTTTAACGGGAAACAAATACACAAGAGATACAACAAGCCCTGTGGGCCCGCAGTGTCGAGGCGGAAAAAACCCTAACTTGTGTATTTTTTTTTATCAATCAATCAATTAACGAAAAGGACTCGGAAGATATCTTAAACGCTCCAGGAAGCTTCTTTCAGTTTACTTCCACAAAAAATCTAAGGAAAGGTGAAAAAGTGTATAATATATTCTGCGAGTAAAAAACCCCAAGAGATTTAAATTGACGAAAACTTAATGCTGTTCTATTTTTAAAAAATAAAATTTTTTAAAAAGTTAAATTTTTTAAAGTCATAATTTTGTTTAAGGCCAAAAGTCCATAAAGTTTTTAGTTTATCGGCTACATACTCTGGCTCAGAACAATACAAATCAATAAAAATACGGATATTTCACAATAAAAAAGTAATAGCTTACTTGAAACGTCTAAATGACAAATATGAACCTAAAAATCAAAAGTTTTTTTAATACTTATAGTCACACTGTTAAAAATTAACGTTCTTCTGTCTTGTTAAATTGTGTTTTTATGAAGTAATGGTTAATATGATGTAATGGTTGCTATGCTATAAAATGGTCTATTACTGTATGTTTTTAATGTCTGTAGTCTAAATCTCAGTCTCTTAAAGTACTGATGAGCTCTAACCTTAGACTTTTTAACTTGGGAGGTCTTTTATTGAATGAATATGGACAGATCAGTAAAAAACTTTCCAAATCAAAAAAGAATTTGATCGTACGAGGTCGAGATTTTTGGATAGGAACATGCTCCATATCACGAAAGGAATTTTCGTATGATATCTTCTCTTTTTTCTAAGTGCGATAAATAAAATAAAATTCTGCTTGCATTTTATATTCTAAGGTAATTATGACCGGTTTTCAAAGTTTTAAGGTAGCCCCTAAGTATACGATATTACTATCCCCGTTTCAGGGCGTTCGGAGTAAAAATGATCAGTTTTTAAAACTTTTTTTTACTAATGTTTCAAAACCTGCTTACATAATAAATTTCAAGTTTCTACTTCTTTGGGTAGTGCCCAGTAATTTTGATGAGTCAATGAGTAAGTCAGTCAATGGTCGATTTTTCAAATTTGATTTAAAAAGGGGACAGTTAAGGAAAGAAGGTCTTCCCAAAATTGTCTTTAAACAGTAAAGCACCCTGCTAGTATGCATGCAGACAGCCAGGCATCACTATGGGCATTAGCAAACTCCAAGGTAACGTCCAAGCTGACATGGAAATGCCAAAAATAACTGGATGTCAAATCATTTTTTGAACCAGAACATGCCTGTTATGATATACCTTATACTTTCTTGTTACCTTGATTTACCTTATGTATATTGTCTTTGTCAAGTTATTGTCATCATCACATTTAGTTTCATTTAAGTTAATTAAAGCCTATATTCTCAAAGGTTTCTTTTACTTTTACAATTTAATTAACTTGAGACTTAAAAGATGTAGAAGCCATAGATACACATGTTTTGGAAGGAAATATTTGAAATTTTCTGTCCTTGGCTATTTTATAACATAAATAACTGTCTGAGCTTCCCATATCGATTAAAGCATCTACCTAGTGCCATTTACTTCAACTTGTAACAAAGTATGGCTTTTGACAAGCATTTAGGAGATGCGGCAGAGATAGTTGCAAGTGAA
The DNA here is from genome assembly GCA_019359885.1 of Listronotus oregonensis. NCBI lineage: Eukaryota > Metazoa > Arthropoda > Insecta > Coleoptera > Curculionidae > Listronotus > Listronotus oregonensis. Next base: position 9,253 of record JAHBCN010020515.1, read on the forward strand.
GCTGATGATGTTTTTTGGTTTTGTTAAATATTTACGAGATTGGCACACTTTCAGAAATGACCCTTTTTGGCAATTGTGACAAATCGAATTTCGAGCGGCAGACAGATCGTATATGCCTATCATCTCCACAAAAATAGCATTTTGGGGATACAGCAGCGGCAGTTGAACATTCAGAATTATTTTTCTGGGCACTTTCCTTTGGATCCACACTTGCTGATGCGGCAGTGTTATGGAAATGGGAATAATAAGATTCGGACTGATATATTGCCATTTCAACAGATCTAGCCTTTTTAAAAGCCTCATCCAAACTAGGGGTTATATTTTCTAGTAGACGTTGTCTTATTTTTGGTGAGCTCGCCAGTGATAAAAGAATCTTAATGAAATCATCTCTGTTTTGATCCGCAGAGACAGCTTTAAAATTACATTCTTTGCTCATTTGTTTAAGAACTTGTAAAAATTGATCAATAGACTCACCAGGTTGTTGTCTTCGGGTCGCAAGTGAGTGTCGGGCAAATATTTCATTCTTCGGTTTAACATACAATTGTTCCAAAATCTTTATAGCATTCTTATAGCTTGTTGACTCACTGATGTACACAAAAACCGTAAAGCAAACATAATTTATGAGTAAATTCAGCTTTCCTTTATCATATTTGGCCTCGGCAGCTTCAAGGAAGTTTTCAAACCAGAGTTGTGCAGCTGAAGGTGAACTGGGATCCAAGTCAAGCCTTTCAGGACGAAGTAGTTTATCCATGATTTTTATTTAAGTTAATTAAATTGTAAAAGTAAAAGAAACCTTTGAGAATATAGGCTTTAATTAACTTAAATGAAACTAAATGTGATAATGACAATAACTTGACAAAGACAATATACATAAGGTAAATCAAGGTAACAAGAAAGTATAAGGTATATCATAACATTCTTCCCCTCTACCTTGTGACATAGTCACGTAGATAGCTTGGACATTGTCGATTGCGTCTCGGATAGTCAACAGATGAATTGCCATTAAGTTAATTGTAAAAGTAAAAGAAACCTTTGAGAATATAGGCTTTAATTAACTTAAATGAAACTAAATGTGATAATGACAATAACTTGACAAAGACAATATACATAAGGTAAATCATGGTATCAAGAAAGTATAAGGTATATCATAACATTCTTCCTCTACCTTGTGACATAGTCACGTAGATAGCTTGGACATTGTCGATTGCGTCTCGGATAGTCAACAGATGAATTGCCATTAAGTTCACCTTGATTTTGAATTTGGTCTTCATAGGAAGTCCTACCAGGTGAATCTGATCTGGGTTTTGTTGTGTCATCTGAACAGACTGAATTTCTGAATCAGAACGATTGTCTGGCGAGTTTGCACCTTTACTGGTTGCTTCCTGCAGGCCAATGGAATCACCTATTTCTTTAATCTGGGTTTTGTAGAGGAAGGAGGAATTTTCAGAGTCAAGGGAGTTTTGACTAATGCCATATCTCCACGCGGGGCTAAATGTCGCGTAGAGACGGTAGTTTCCGTTCCATTTGGCAGACGTACATGAGCATAGTCGGAATTTGACTGTAATAATCAACCTCCAGAAGAGGTTCATATTTGCTATTTCTAACGTTTCTTCTGTAGAAAACTGGTCCAGGGATGGAAAGCCAAGTAGGTATTGAACAGCCATTGGTAGACCGACGCGAGTGGTTGAACATTCTTTCGTGAGGGGTGCAGTTAGTAGCAGTACACAACAAAGATCTTATAGAATGAAGAGCATCTTGTAAAACTAGTTCCCACTGAGTTATTTTGAGGTTCTTGGATTTCAAAGCAAGCTGGATTGTTTTCCATATGATACCATTGTATCTTTCACACTGACCGTTTCCTGCCCTTGGAATGACCAAAACTACAGCATTTAGGCAAACTAGGGAATGGATCCGAAACAAACACGAGGACTACTGGTCCAGCATTAGTAGACTAAAACATGGAAAAGGCTTCATAAAGGGCCCATCCAAAAGAACGAAGGAAAAAGTGCTCAAACAAAGTGTGAACGACTTCGCATAAAAGTAGGGCTGCTAACAGGGTACGATAGCCCAAGAAGACACCTACAAAAATAGTCTCATACAATGGGGACCCAAGTTACAGAATGTACAATGAGGAAGAAGAAACAGCCTATCACATCCTGTGCGAATGTGAAGCTTTAAGTCACAAAAGACAGGCATTATTTGGGCAGCCGAAAATGAGCCCACAAAAATATATCAACCAACCAGTCTCGGGGTTATACAAACTTGTAGAAGAAACAAGACTAATAAGAAGATTGGTATAAAAGAAAATGGAAGATTAGGCACAAAAAGCCCAAAAGGCTGCACTGCTCCGGTAGTAAATTAAAACGGCTCCCAGGGAACAAAATGCATTTAGAGGTTTTTCATTTTTTATACTAAGACTTCTTGTAAAAAGTATTTTTGGTAGAATTGAAGTATGTAATTGATTCTGATCAAAATAAAGAAAATGAAAACGAATTTTTAAAACATGTTTTAGTTAAAAATAATTTTCCCATCGATCTAAAATACTTTTTTTTCCAAAATTTGAACAACCAAATTTAAGACTAAATCAAAATAGACTTGTTACAAATTTATTTTTACAATATATTCCAGGGTTATTAAATTATATTCAAGAATGGTATTAATATTTTTTTTTTGATCTCTTTTAATGTAAAAATTTTTTAAAAAGGTGAAATTTTAGAATTCCCGGCATAAAGCACATATTTAAAAGACAACTTTTTAAAAAAAAAATATAAAATGGAAGGAAGTACATATAAGGGGGGAAAATGACAAGAAAAAATTTTTAAAGGAGATTTAACCTAAAAAATAAAAAAAAAATTCATATTAACAAAGCCGGGAAATGCTTCCATAGGGGGTTACATGCCCTTGAAGATTTATAAAAGGGGTTTTTTTTTAATTTTTTAGGATCTACTTACAATACAGAAATTAACTTTTTCGTATAAGTTAAAGTAATTGGGGGTCATTTTTGAAAATAATAAAAAGGGTAATAGTTATTTAGGGTCATTTTTTCTTTTTTTTACATAGCCTGTTTACTGTATTTACGCACTGCAGTCGTCCAAGTCCGTTTATTTAAAAACCGTCGACTATCGATTTATACCGGGGAACCCCTTTTTTTTCGTTAAAATGTTCAAAAAACTTTTCATATCTTTTTATGTAATCGTATTTAAAATTTTTTATCTCTTTTCCCCGGAACCCTGTATATTATTAAATAAAGATTAATGTATAGCTTCAATATTTGTTAATTTAAATATTACATGGTTACCTATGCTTAATTCTTAAGTAATTTCAGGAAAACTTAAGATCAATTAACACACCACAATTTTCTTGTCTTTTTAAAAATATTACTAATCAAAACAAGATAATATGACATTTATGACAAAACGTCATAATTAATAACTAAAATGTCTTAGAATCCTAAGTCATTTATCAAAATTATTCAAAATTTAATTTTAATTTGTATTATATTTTTTTAGTTTAAGTTAATCTCGAAAGGTGGTTAGAATTGCCACCGAAATGTATTTAAAATGTTTGGGCTTTTGAGGGTTTTTTCGAAACCGATCTCCGTTCCTAGCGGTCAAAGGTCGTCGCTATACCTCGGGACCAGGGCCGAAGCTGTTTCATTGTAAAAAAAATTTCTGGCGACTTAAGCCAAAAAAACCTTTTAAAAATTATAAAACTTTTAAAAAAAAAACCAAGGTTGTTAGTTCCAAAAAAAATGTTCATAAATTTTTACTTGACCTTTTTGTTTTTTTGATGTTCACCAAACTTTTATTTTATTCATTTACCGCATAATATTACCGTTAAATAAGATAAGGTGAATAGAACATTAATTTTTGGGGGGTATTGTTTTCACCGTAAAAATATGCCAAAATATTAACTTAGCATACCCCCCAAAAAAAACAGATTTAAAGGAAACCCCCAAATTTTTTTTATTTCTAATTTTGAATATGACGGAGTAACACAAATTATGTGACCTTCAGAATAAATAGAGGTGATGAAAAAATACTGTATATACAAATGTCCCAAAAAAGAAGCATTATAATTTAGGGGGTTTTTTAAAAAAATTTTTTGTTAATAATTTAATATAGTAGAGAGAGCAGATCGGAATGGGATTGGAAGCCTATTTCACAGTTTTATCAGCCGATTTTTAAACGAGCAATATATACATATAGATATATATATATATATATATATATATATATATATATATATATATATATATATATAAAAAGATATATAGATATATATATATATATATATATATATATATAAATATATATATATATATATATATATATATATATATATATATATATATATATATATATATATATATATATATATATATATATATATCTATATATATATATATATATATATATATATATATAAAACCGGGTTTTTCAAATTCGCCCCTTCACCATTCCCCCCGGGGAAACTGGGGGGGGATACAAAGGGGGGGTTTTAAATTTTTGGGGAAAAGTTGGGTTTTTAGGGACCAACAATATACCGTTTAGAAATTTAAAAAAGGAGTAATTCCGGAGACCCCCCAAAAAAAAAACGAAATTTTAGAAAATCGTTTTTTTTTTTTTCCGGGTTTTTTTTAAGGGGAAATTTCCAAAAAAAAATAATACATTTGCATTGTCATTTTTTTTTTCCCCTCTATCGATTGGTGTTCATAGTTTTGCAACTCGACGTTTCGTTGAAAGCCCTAGACAACAAAATGACAATCGAATGGTTAATTTTGGGGTTTTTTAACAGAAAATTACTAAAAAATAGAACTAAAAAAATTTTAACAAATGTTCAAAATGCTGCCCGTCATTTTTAAACAAATCGCCACTCTTCTCTGTATGTTATGAACTGCGGGATTTATTTCTCTTCTTCTTAATCTTCCAAACTCCCTAACGATGTTGAGTTGAAGTTCCTCGATATTTTGGTATTCGCCTTGCCTATAAATTCGGTTTTTCAACGTACCTCATAAAAAAGTAGAGGACATTGAGATCTGGAGACCTAGCTTGCCATCTTACCGGCCCATTTTTTTTCCCCAAAAAACCTGTCCCAAACCTTTCGGAACGATAATCAGATACTTGTCTTGTGTTGTGAGGTGGAGCACCATCGTGTTGGAAACAAATACTGTTGTAGTTTGCTAATGGTAAATCGTCCAAATAGTCTTCAAGAGTTGACGTCAAAAAATGATAATACATTTCAGCGTTCAAATTTCCGTTGAAAAAAAAAAAAGGGCCCAAAATTCTTTTTTTTAAATGCCTGCCCAGACATTAAGACTGAATCACACTTGGGGTCGTAATTTTTGAAACTGTCGGGGATTGTTTATGCTCCAAATGTGTTTATTGTAATCTATTAAATATTCCACAATTGGTGAAAGTGCTCTCATAAATATGTAAATAACATTTTCTAGAAAAGCTGGAAAATTGGGTCGCCTTTGTAGCCAACCAAAATTTTTTAAACGCCTTTCAAATCACCAGGGTGCAGTTTTTGTGATATGTGGATTTTGTAGCATTTGAAACCCCCTTTTTTTTTCTCTCTCCCCAAACATCATCAACTTTTTTTTTTTTATGGACGCCATATGGGAATTCCACAAATTTAAATGGCCCTTTTTATCACATTTTCAACGATGTATCATAAGTTACCCTTGTTGCCTGGAAAATCCGAAAAATTAACTTATATATTATTATATCGTAGTTGGCTTTGATTTCTCAAATCGATGACGGAAATGACATTCTGTGTTTA
>JAHBCN010020516.1:0-15010 GCA_019359885.1 Listronotus oregonensis
CACAGCATAAGGGGGAAAATTTTTAAAAATTTATCAGAAAAAAGGTAGAAGAGACAAATCATGAAAAAAGGGGGGGGTTCAGGAAAAAGCCAACCCTTTAAATGGGAAAACTTAAAAACTTTTAAAAGGATTAATGAGAAAATTTTTTAATTTTTTATAAGGACATCCAAGGAACTTCGTAAATTTAAAAGAAGATAAATAAAACTACACAGAAGTAAAAAATAGCGGTTTTTTTTTTTAAAAAAAAAACCCAAAAGTGAAAAAAAAAAAACTATAAATTTTTAAATCCTATAAATCCCACAATTCCCTTTTTTTAAAATTTTTTGAATTTTTTTATATTTTTAATTTTTATTTTAGTTTATTAAATTATTTTTTAAAAAAATTTGTTTTTAAAATAATTTATAAATTAAATAAAAAATAATAAAGGGGGGAAATTTTAAAATAAAAATTAAAATTTTTTTTTTAAATTTTCCAGGGTAAATTTTTTGGGAAATTTTTTTAATATAATATAAAAGTTTTTTTTTAATACTGCCTAAAATTTTTAAACCCCACAGATATGTTTTTAAAATTTTTTGGAAAGGGATGTCTGGGCCCAAAGGCGGGTTTGGGGGGTTTTACCTCCCCCATTCCCCAAAAGGGATTTTTTCCCAAAAATTTTTTTAATAAACCAAATTTTTTTTTAAAAACCTAAAAAGGGTTTTTTTTTTGGGGGTTTACGACATTTTTTCCCCCCCCTTTCACAGAGTGTAAATTTTTTTTGTTTGTAAATTTCACCCATTTTAAAAAAAAAAAATTTTAAAAAATATTTTTTAGGGAAGGGAAAACGTTCCAAAAATTTTTTTTTTTGACATCCCCATTTTTAAAAAAATTGGCTGTCAAAAGCATTAAAATCTAAAAAACTTTTTTTTTTCCCCCCCCCAAAACCCCTTTTCGGGCAATAAAAATAATATAAATATATAATAAATAAAATAATAATTCAATACAAATAAAAATAATAATTAAATACACATTATCACAATTATAATTCTGGATATAGGTATACCTTTTTTTTTTAGGGGGATTTCTCAAGCAAATAAATTTTGGGCCTAAATTATTAAATTATATTTTACTTCTCTATTAATTTCAATTTCAATTAGGGAAACATTAATTTTTAAAAAAAAAAAAAAATAGAATATATATTATTTTTTTTATATTTTTAAATTTAAAATTATAAATTTAAATTAAAATTTTAAAAAAAATATCTTTATTCTACAATTAAAAATTTTTTTAAATTTTTTTACTAACTTTAAAGCCCCCCAAAATTTAAATTAGGACGCGCCCAGCGGAAATCACCAACGCCGGGTTGTGCTTTTACTGAGTCTGTGTATTTAAAGGGCTGGGGGGCCCCCAAAAAAAAACTGAAAATAGTGAAAAATATAACTAAAAAAGGGAACAGACCTCATTTTGGGGTGTGTACATCCCCAAAAAAAAAAATTTTTTACAAGAATTGAGAACATCTAACTTTTGGTAAAGCGTTTTCGATCTTGTTTGGAACAGCGCATAATTTGGGTCCCATTCAAAATACTGCATTACGTATAAAGCTAAAATAAGAAAAACTATAATGATCCGTACTGGTACTAGTCGCGGCCCATTCAAAAATCAATTTTTGTAAGAGAGAGATGGGCAAGTTTGGCGTGAATGGCATGGAAGAGACAAAGATAAAAATCCAAAATTGGGGTTTGAATTGCGGACAGGCCGGGCTTTACTTACTGTAAGGCGATAAATTTGTGTACGGCTGTCGCGAGTAAACTACCTTAATTTAAAATAGACACTTAGACTACAAATTGGTGTTCCATTCATAAGTCAATTTATTGACCACCGACCCCACAGCTTGGCTTTTACGATACAAGGGCAAAAGAGATAGATATACAATGCCTTGGTATATGGGAGGGCTATTTTTAAAAAGAATATTGGACAATACGTTTTTAATATTAATACAAAGCATTCTTTTTATTCAGTTTTATATAAAAAAAAAAAAATATTTGTGCTGCGACAATCTATTTTTTCAACCTCGGCTGAATAAAACAATAAACACGGAAAACAAAATAAGACGTTTGGTGTGTTAAGTAATCCATTTATTTTCCTTGTCTTTTTTAAAATGCCTTGTATAACAACCATCTTATTTCGTAGATTTATCACTCTGAGTAAGTCTCAGATCTGGAATAGATCTACCAAAAGATTTTATAGGTACTTTATCAGCGAGCGAAAGACTTGAGAACTTACCTTTTAAAAAATTATGTACATTATTTTTTATTTCTTTTATTATTTAAACACGCGAAAGCAGAGCAGTATTAAATAAAATTATACTACATGCAACAAATCAATGGGCGTGCAGGGCAGCAGGAATAAGGGACGCGGCCCCGCGGAGTTTGCGCAATAAATAGTAGATCACGTTCGGACTACTACACATTCACTGTTTTTTTTTTGCGCAAAATTGTTGGTTATTAAACGATACTTTTATAGAATATTTAAAATTATTTTGTAATATTGGATTTTATATTATCTGATTAAATATGGAAAGAATAGATGGCGCCACTTTTCACTTCTCACTTTTTCTATTTAAATCGTCAATATTTTTGAGAGTTTTGTATTTTTAGCAAAAATCTTAGAAAAAAAAAATAAAAACACGTTTTTTTAAAATAAATTTCAAACATTGTATGATAGTTTCATGTACCAATTTTGTTATTAAAAAGTGCAAGATAGTAAAAATGAGTTTTATCTAATTGTGGTATTTAAGGATTGATGTCTGAAAAATAAAACGTCGCAAAAAAGGTACTTTAGATTTATAACCAGCGCCTCTTCAATTAGAGTATCCTGTATATATTAAAATTTGCCTGGTCTGCCCACGAATTGATAATTTCGATCCTTTAAGAGAATGTACTAAATTATTAAATGAAATAAAAGTACCTAAATGTAAACCTTATTTCTTTATAATGATCCACAGAAATACACAAACATCATCATCTAAAAGATAATTAAGACTGCCTTACTTTTCTCACCGCTATTTTCTATCAATTTTTTTTATTATTATTTATAATTGATATATTATTATTTATTGGTTAATAATTGATAATAAAAATAATTTAAAATTTTAAAAAAGAAAATTTTTTTTTAAGTAAAAAATGGGTTTTTTTAAATTTAAATTTAAAAAAAATAAATTAGGCCAAAAAAAAAAAAATAAAAAAATTATATATATTTAATAAAAATAATTATAAAATAAAAAAATTTTTTTTATAAAAATTTTATTAAAAAATTTAAAAAAAAAAAAAATAAAATTTAAAAAAAAAAAAAATAAAAAAAAAAAAATAAAATTTTTGAAAAAATTTGGGGTTTTTTTAAAGAATTGAAATTTAACCAGATATAGTTTCAACCCCCCAAATTGAAAAAAAATATGGTTAAAAAAAAAATAATTTTGTTTAATAAATTTTTTTAGTTTTAATAGGAAAAATTAAAAAAATTTTTTAAAATTTTGTTTTTTAAAAAATTTTTAAAAATTAATTATTTTTAATTTTAAATTTTTTTTAAAAAATAATTATTATATATTATAAATTTTTTATTAAATAAATATAAATTATAATTTTTAATAAAAATTTAATAAAAAAAATATTTTTAATTTATTTTTATTTAATTTTTTTTTTTATAAAAAATTTTATTTATAAAAATTTTTAAAAAATTTATTTTTTTAAAAAAATTTTTAAAAAAATTTTTTTAAAAAATTATTTTTAATTTTTAAATTTTTAATATTTTTTATATTTTAAAAAAAATTTTTTAAATTTAAATATAAAAATAAAAAATTTATTTTTTTTAAAAAATTAAAAAACCCACCAAAAAAGGGTTTTTAAGTTGTATTAATTTAATAAAAAGTTTTTCCAAATTCCCCCTTTTTAACGGGCCCCCAATTTTTTCCCCTAAAATTTAAATTTTTAAAAATTAAATAATTTTTTTGGGGAAAAAATTTTAAAATTTTTATTTTTATAAATTATTATTAATTTTATTTTAAATTTTTTTTTAATTTATTTATAAAAAAGGGGTTTTTTTGTTAAAAAAAAATTTAAAAACTTTAAAAAAAAAATTTTTTAAAATTTTGCCTTTTTTCCCCGCTCATTTTTAATTGGGCTTTTCCAAAAAAAATTTATTTTTTAAAAAAAAAAACCCCCAAAAAAAAAAAAAAAAAATTTTTTTTTTTTTTTCAATTTTTTTTTCCCCCTTTTTTTTAAAAAAAAAAAAAATTTTCCCAAAAACCCCAAAAATTTTTTTTAAAAAAACCCCGGTTTTTTCCCCCCTTTTAAAAAAAAAAAACCCCAAAAAAAAACCCCCCCCTTTTTAAAAAAAATTTTTTAATTTGTTGGGGGAAAAAAACCCTTCGCTTTTTCTTTGGAAAAATTTTTTTGGGGAAAAAACCCCCTTAAACCTTTTAAAAAATTTCCCCGGTTTTTTTTCCTTTTTTAAAAAAAAAAAATTTAAAAAAATTTCCCAAATTTTTCCGTTTAAAAAAAATTTTGGGGGGAAAAAAACCCAAAACCCTTTTTTTTAAAAAAAAAAATTTTAAAAAAATTTAAAAAAATTTTAAAAAAATTTTTTTGGGGCAAAAACTTTTAAAAAAAATTTTTTTTTTTTTAAAAATTTTTAAAAAATTTTCCCAAAATTTTTTTAAAAAAAAAGGAAAAATTTTTTCCTTTTTAAAAGAAAAATAATAAATTTTTTTTTAAATTTTTTTTTTTTTTTTTAAAAGGGGGGGTTTTTTTTTTTTAAAAAAAAAATAAAAATTTTTTTAATTTTTAAAACCTTTTTTAAAAAAAATTTTTTCAATTTTAAAAAATTTTTAAAAAAAAACCCCCCAAAAAAAAATTTTTTAAAAAAAAAAAATTTTTAAAAAAATTCCTAAAAATTTAAAAAAAAAATTTTTTTAAAAAAATTTTTAAATTTAAAATTTTTTAAACCCCAATTTAAAATTTTTTTAAAAAAATTTTTAAAAATTTTTTTTTAAAAAAAAAAAAAACAAAAATTTTCCTTTTTTAAAAAAAAAAACCCCTTTTTTAAAAAAAAAATAAAACCCCCCAAAATTTAAAAAATTTTTTTTTTTAAAAATTTTTTTTTTGGGTTTTTTAAAATTTAAATTTTAAAAAAACCCAAAAAAAAAAAATTTTTTTAAAAACCCCCAAAAAAAATTTCCCCCAAAAAAAGGTTTTTTTTTCCCCCCCCCCTTTATTTAAAAAAAGGGAAAGGGGCCCCCCAAAAAAAAATTTTTGGGAATTAAGGGCCTTGGGAAAACCCCCAAAAAAAAAAAAACCCCCAAAAAAAAAAAAATTTTTTTTTTTCCAAAAAAAATCCCTGTTTTTAAAAAAAAAACCCCCAAAAAATAAAGGTTTTTTTTAAAAGGGGGGTTTTTTTTGTTTTAAAAAATTTAAAAATTTTTTTAAAAAAAAAAAAAAAAAAAATTTAAAATTTTTTTTTTAAAAATTTTAAAAAAAAAATTTTAAAAAAATTTTTATTAAATTTTTAAAAATTTTTTAAAAAAAAAAAACAATTTTTTTTTTTTAAAATTTTTTTAAAAAAAAAACCAAAAAAAAAAAAAAAAAATTTTTTTTTTTTTTTTTCCACCAAAAAAAAAAAAAAAAAAATTTTTTTTTTTGGGGGGGGGTTTTTTTTTTTAAAAAAAAAATTTTTTAAAAAATTTTTTTTGGGGTTTTTTTTTTTAAAAAATTTTTTAAAAAAAATTTTTTTTTAAAAAAAAAATTTTTTTTTAAAAAATTTTTTTTCTTTTTTTTTTGGGGGGGTTTTTTAAAAAATTTTTTGGAAAAAAAAATTTTTTTTTTAAAATTTTTTTTTAAAAATTTTTTTTTGGGGAAAAATTTTTTTTTTGGGGAAAAAAAAAGGGAAAAAACCCCCTTTTAAAAAAAAATTTTTTTAAAAATTTTAAAAAAATTTTTTTTTTTAAAAAAAAGGAAAAAAAATTTTTTTAAAAAATTTAAAAAAAAAAAAAAATTTAAAAAAACCTTTAAAGGGGGTTAAAATTTTCCTTTTTTTTTTTTTTTAAATTTTTTTTAAAATTTGGAAATTTTTTAATTTTATTTTTTTTTAAAAAAAAAAATTAAAAAGTTTTTCCCAAAAGGGGGAAAAAAAAAATTTAAAAAAAAAAAATTTAAAAAAATTTTCCCTTTTTTTTTAAAAAAAAAAAAAAAAAAAGGGGGAAAAAAGGTTTTTTCCTAGTTTAGACTATATTTTTAAAGTGAAAATATATTCTGACGATATGAAATAATTTTATTAATCATTTTGAAATATTTCTTTTAAGGTGGCTTTCTTCAAATAAGAATCGGTAATCTCAATTTAAATAAATATAAACAAAAATATCAAATACTCTATTTGATAATATGTTTTTTTCTGTGTATATCATTTCCCAATGCGACAGCTAATAAATACCACAAACCCTGAACAAACCGAAACGTTTCTTATTTAAGAACCACTGGGACCTAAGAATAACATTTTCGGAATTAGGAAGAATTCATTATTAGATTTTAACTGTCTCAAGATTTTGTTTGCGTTTAATTACAGAACAAGTTTAGAAAATTAATTCGTTTTATAATGGGGCGTATTTACTTAATGTAATAACCATATCGTTCAAAGCAAAATTGGATTTTCAAATTGTGAGCGAAATTTTGTTTCGTATTGTTTTTGCTTGTGTGATATTTAATTACCAGGTTTTAAAACGTTTCTGTTAGCCTAAATATATATTTGTTTTGACTTAAATGGTATTTTTATATTAGAACCTAGTTAAAAATTAAACGGGGACAGGGAGGTCAATTCTTCAGTCTCAACCGAAAAAAATTGCAATCTACCAATGTCGCAAATAAGTTTGGAATGCCGTTTTGTTCAACATTCTTAAGTGTTATTTGACTTATAATCTCGGATTCGAAATTTTATAGATTCGCAAAACTTGGCAGCGGTGTAAATGTGGATAATTGAACGATAAGAAGCTCTTAAAAAGGCAAATAGTAAACATAACCTCTTACATTTCCATCGTTTAACCTTTGTAATTAAAATTGTGTCACTTTTTTGTGATTTTTATTTATAATTTTGTTATATTAATCAGAAATGGATCTCATACTTCAGTTTTTTGTCGACGAAGGGGAGCAAATGGAAGAGCAATATGAAATCCAAGTTCAAAAACGATTACCAAGAAGTAACCTTGACCCATTAAGTTTACCTAAAAAAAAATTCAATTAATTAGGGTAAACAAATTGTTCCTGAATCTTTTTATTTAGTTAGAACCGCATTTGTCTGAGGGACAGAGTAGTACGAAATTATCCATGGAAACAAGATTTTTTATTTCTGTTAACTGTAAGCCTTCTATAAAGGGCCATACACAAAACTGCACAAAAGAAATATGCAACTACGAAATATCAAACGTCAAAAATAGAAATGACAATGCGCGAGTGCGAAATCCATATGCAAAATTTCTAGTTTCTACTTCCTCGGAAAGTGCCTTTAATTCTGACGAATTAATGAGCTAGTCACTAATAATATGGGCGATTTTCACTAGGCACAACTTTCTCAATTTTTTATGGGTAATTAAAATCTCATACCCTTATGTGAAACGATAACGAAGTTTCAATTAGTTTGCTTTTGCCATCTGTTAAACAATTTTCCAACTCGTCTTGATCTTGTTAACTTATTAAATATAGAAAATAAAAAAACTTTGTATTTCATGCAAAATTTTTATTGAAACCAATACCTATCCTAGCAGTGCGCTTTCGGTAAAACCATCATCAGTGCTATCTACAAGTAAGAATCAAAAACTGAGAGCAAGTTGAAGAAATGTTTTAATATTTTAAAGAACTAAAATGTTTAGGTTAAGAAACCAGTAGAAGTGAAGTGTAAAAAAGGATAGACAACTAATCCAAGGGAGCAGAAAAGGATATACCACTCCAAGGTCAGTTGGAGTGTAGTTATTGTTAAAAGGAACTAAAAATTTTTACAAAAAGGTTATGATTAGGAATTCAAAAATGAAAATATTTTGTAGAAATAACTTCTTATATAATTAAGGGATTTTTATTTTAGCTATGACAATTAAATTGTAGTAAACTGGGAAAGAACAAGTCCTTACTCCTTATATCCCCAGGAGCCAGAGAAGCCCACAATGGTAGAAAAAATTATAAAGAAAGTGATAGTAGAGTTTTGAAAGGAAACGGATACGTTGTTTTATAGGGGTTATTATGGTTAAATGGGTGGATATAGTGGAGAAAGGGGGTTGTGAAGCTCTTTGAGGCCCTTAGGAATAGAGGAAGGGGGAGTGTAGCAAATAAAAGTTCCTTTTTTTTTTTAATTTGAAGGACCGGTAAAAAAAGGAAAAAGAAGGGGTTAAAGGTTATAAACTGCTATAACCCAGGTAGGGGAACAATACTATTGGTATGTTACATAAAAGTTATACATTAGATATTATGTTTGATTAAAGAGATTGTGTTATATAACTCATCGTTTCCTTCCCCACTTTCTACCTAAGTGATCAGAATTTTGTCAAATTTTGCTTACTTTTTCTATTAAGACACTAACCTTTCTTAGGCACCTTTTCCTACACTTTGGCACGTTACCCTTGGTGTCAGTGAGAGTGTTAGGGTTGTCTCTCTTCTCTCTCTCTTTGACTACACACTATAAATAGCTAATTAATTTCCAATAACAATTTAAACAACAATTTCTTTGTTTTTATATTAAACTTTTATTTAACTTAACACAATCTCTACTATGGTGGGCTTCTTTGGCTGACTCTTGGGGATGTAGGGAGGAAGGATTTGTCCTTTACCAGTTAACTTTAATTTAATTGTCATAGCTAAAATAAAAATCCCCTAAATACATTAAAAGGTATTTCTACAAAATATTTTAATATTTGATTTCTAAATCACAACCTTTTTGAACATCATTGTAAAATTTTTTAGTTCCTTTTAATAAGAACTCCACTCCAACCTTGGAGTAGTACATTTTCTTTTTCTTCCTTGGAATGTTATCTATCCTTTTTTACATTTTAGTACTATTGGTTTCTTAACCTAACATAATCACATGTTCGTCTTTCTACAAAATGTTATACTAGTGTGTTTTAATTTTAAAATTCACCCTTTTGTAGGTGAAAAATGTAAGAGTATTTACAGTTGTTATACTCTTAATTTTATTTAATAATGTGATAGTTTGTCGATGTCCTGTTTACATGTATGTTACAAATTGCTGTAACTCCCGCTTGATGAGTAACTTTTGAACTTTTCCTTTTCTTTTTATACCAAGTTTACTAATTTTCTTACTTCATCTAGATTCGTTATTTTTAATGTTACAATTCACTTTTTTAAATTTATTAATTAAAATATTTTTCTTCAATTTGCTTTCAATGTTCAAATCTTACTTATAGATAGTACTGATGGGGGTTTTACCGAAAGCGCTTTGCTAGGATATTGGTTTTAATAAAAAACTTTGCACGAAATACAAAGTTTCTTTAGTTCCTATATTCTTACGTGCATACGGCCACAATCAAGTTTCATTATTAAATATAGGGCGGGACGGTGTCCCCCATCCCCCTCTAGGGCTCTATATGCCCTTCATTGATCCAACTATAATTTGAATGTGCGTTTTTGCTTATTGGTCATTTCAATTAAAGTAAACATGCCTCAGCCGGCGATAACAGTTAACACTCTAAAATATTGTCACATTTTTATTTTTAAGAGTCAGCAAAACATGTCGACGAAATGCAGCGTCTGTGGTAAATTGTGTAGTATTTGCAAAACACAGGGTACGTAAACTGTGTAAATTCTGTTCCAGCGCACACCGAAAATTTACCAAGTATAATCAAATTTGCCGGAGACGAAAAACATCACGAAACAGAATAATGCTCGAAATTTTAAAATTTAATTATTATTTAAATAACACGGTTATTGCATTAGCTAAACACTCCCCGATATAAAACAAATTAATGTCGAAAACTTATCCAGTAATTAAAGTTTCGAGACAGTTGGAAATTAAATTATAAATTAGTTTTAATTTTGAAAATTTGAGTTCTAAATTTTTGTATTAAGGCTTTAACTTTTTACAAAGCTGATCTTCGATCTAAGTTTGATTAGTAAGATACATATTACAAATTAGGTAATGACGTTTCTTTGAAAGTGTTAGACAATGTAATGGTTTCAATAAGACTAATTGAGAATAATGGAGAAGGAGCAAAATTCGGCCCTACCTTTCCTCGACGTTCTAGTCAAACGAAATAATGGACATGTACAAACCTCGGTATACAGAAAACCTACTCACACTGGACAATATTTACACCAAAATTCTAATCATTCTAACGAAACCAAAGAGGGGGTTATACGTACTCTATACAATCGAGCAGTGACCTTATGCAACAGTAGGGAATCCCTGCAAGAGGAAATAGGCAACATAACTAGGGATCTTAAGCAGAACGGATACAGTGAGGGACTAGTAAACGAAACAATCAAAACATATCAAAATAAGACAAAAAAACTCTAACTTGAACGAGACTCTATGTGACAAATATTCATGACAATTCCATAATTAAAGGAACTTCGGAAAAATCCCAGAATCGCGAATAAGTACAATATTAAAACGGCATGTAAATCCCAAACTACTCTAAGAAGTATTTTTTCACCAAAACGAGACCAGACGATAATGTTTCAAACAATGACTGTATCTACCAAATTCCCCTGTGATTGTGGTGGAAAATATACATCCGGGGAAAAAAAGAGACCTCTCGAAGTAAGAGTAAAAAAACACAAAAAAAATACGGAAGAGGTGAAACGTCGAAGTCAGGTATTGCCGAACATGCTTGGTCAAAACAACACCGCATACAAAGGTCGGAAGCAAAAAAACCCTTCATAAAGAAACCCACTAGAAAAAAATAAAATTTAAGGAAGCTGCAATTATTGTAAACAACCAAAATGTATTTAGCAAACCTAGTGTAGAAATTCCGAATATATGGCTGCCGTTGCTGAACCGTGAAAAGTCGGTCAAGCTTCATGAACAAGGGATAGTATATAAGTCGTAGAAAGCTTTTAGTTACCACTTGAAAACGGTTGGAGATACATCACTAACCGAAACGTTGTGTAACAATTAACAAATAAAGACAATGGAAGTCCAAGATTTTAGTGTTATTAGGTAATGACGCTTGAGATTTCATGACAGGAACAGGGTGTCACAAATTTGAGTCTCATCATTGAGATCTGGAAACTTAAAAAGACACGAAAGTCGATTAAATGAAGGCAAAGTTGCGCAATTTGATGCTGATCAAAATGCCACCTTAAAAGTTTAAAATTACTTCCGAAAATTAAAAAAACGAATATTCGCGATTTTATTTTTATTTTTTTGTGGCTTTATTTAAAAATCGTGTAGTGCGTCGCCGAGCGGAACATAAGATATCCCATGTAAATTTTAAGGAGGTCAATTATTGACTCTCTGTATATTTTACAGAAAAAATGTAAGATAACTTTTTGAAGAGACCAATGTGACAAACCCTCGTGCCAAGTTTCAAAAAATTTTAATAAACGAATCTTGAATTATTCAAGTAAATGTATTGCAAAATTAAAATTTTTTGGTTTGAGAAAACCAAACGCACCACCACCAGCAAAAATTTGTTATAAGGCTTTGTCAAATCTGACGTACCCCCGAATACAATGAATTTTTTTTTTTCGTTTCATCAATCTCACAACCTTTAAATTTTAAAAGTAAAAGACACGTTAACTTTTTTTTTTTAAAAAAACCTTTCATTTAATGTAAAAATTTAAAGTTTAACTAAAAACAATTATTCTATCGATCTTAAAAAAAATAATTTTATCATACTAGAACTTAATTAAACCAATAGCTGTATTAAAATTTTTTTTAATTTATTTTCCCTTCGCCATCTGATCCATTAAATTTTAAAGTATTGTTGGTAAACGCCAAAGCCTTCAAAAAAAAATTTTTAAATATTTAACTCGTAAGACAAAAAGGGGATCCGAAAAAAAAAAACTGGTCTTAATATTTTACTAGGCGTGGAAAAATGAAAAAAAAAACATTAATTAATCAAATATTTGAACAACCCCCATTAACAGCTAAACAATATTCCAACCGATCAAAAATTCTTTTTAAGTTGCAAAGTTTATTGGGAAATTTTTTTACATTCCAACAAATAGCTTTTGTATTGGTTTAGATTTTCAAATTTACTTTTAAAATGGCATTTTTAAAAATGACCAAAAGAAAAAAAGTCATTCAGTAAAAATCAGGGCCTGGCTGGAAAAAGTATCCGTACGGGGGCCAAAAAATTTGTTAAAAAATTTTGGTACTCTCTCCCCTACGGGATTATGGGGGGGGAACTTTTTTTGTAGCAGATCTTTTTTATCCTTCCAACAACTTTTTTTGGGCCCGGAATTTAATTTTAAATAAGTCCAAAAGATTTCTGCTGTCAGGTTATAGCCATAAAAAAGGGGGGTTAATGATTTGGTGCCCGATCATTCCCCGAATACATTTGTTTTTTGGATAAAGTGTCCAGTATAAACAAAGCGATGTTCATTTTCTTGGCTTCAATCCCGGGAAAATTTCCCGAACATTTGGTTCATTGTTGGGGGAAATGAAATTATGTAAAAAAAAATTTTTTAAAAAAAATTTTATCGTTATCCCTCTTTCCATCATTTTAAAACAAAATCCAATTTTTCCCTTTATTTTTTCCTGCAGCTCTTGATGTTTTTCAATTTTTTACAAATAATATTTGTGTTTATTCAAGTGCCAATTTGTTGTATGATTTTATTTAAGTCTTCCCCAAAAACCTTGTACTAACCATTTTTTTTTTCCTCCACATTTAAAATTAAGATCTCGTTCTCTATTTCTTCGGCTCTATTTTCAATATACTGAGTTGAACATTTACAATTATTTATTTATCTTTGGACGAAATTTCTGACAATCGTTTAAAGTTGAAATGGACGGGAAAGGGCTTGGTGAAATAAACGAAAATTTAGAATTTTAAAATTTTTGCAAAAAGAAGGGAAATTTTTAAGGTGTAAAGGGAAACCCAAGTATGGCCCATTCGATCAAAAAATGTCCAGCCCAGTATGAAAAAACTTCAGAGTTGGCCCCGCCGATTCTGCGCAATAAAAAATTCCCGAAATATTTTAAAGTGTTGTACTTACACACTGATAAAACAGGGGAATTGAAACATTATAATTTTATGAACGGAGTACCGTTTTTTGGGTTGATCAAAACCTTCTTATTTTAGTGATTAGTGTTTTTAAAAAAGTGACTATAATTTTGTTTTATTGTTTTTTACTTATAATATGTAACAAAATGACGAGGGTTGTATTTTTGTCTTAAATTCAAGGGGAACATAACCGCTTTTTAACTTTTAGGTAAGTATTTTTTATATTTAAATTAGGTTTTTATAAGACCCAAAATTAGGTAACCCAAAAAATAATAAAAATCAATTTTGAATAATGAAAATGAAAATTTTATAGGAAATATTTGTGAGAAAAGTAAGGCAATCTTAACTATCTTTTGATTTATTTTCACAATGTTTTGTATTTCTGTGGGTTTTAAAAAAAAATAAGGTTTACATTTAGGTACTTTTATTTCATTTAATAATTTAGTACACTCTTTTAAAGGATCAAAATTATTGATTACTGGGCAGACCAGGCAAATTTTAATATATACAGGGTTTTTTTTAATTGAATGAAAGGAAGTACAAATTTTGTACGGTTTTTGGGGGGGGATTAAAAAATTAAAAAAAAAAACCCGGGAATGTTTCGTTTAATATTATCATCAAAATTGAAAATCAAACTAACCTTATTTACACTATTCCTCCTTCTTTTTGCACAAAATTTTGATTTTTTCACTAAATTGGGCACAATATTTACAAACAACTTTAAAAACTTTTTTTTGTTTATTTTACACCTTTTTTACACTTTTATTTTTAAGCAATTTTGGTGCTGCCTTTTAACTTAAAAATTGCAATTTAATGGAAAAAAAAATGTAAAATAAATAAAAATACAAGGTTTTAAAATGTGTTTATAAAATATCGTGTGCCACTTTATGTAAAAAACAAAATTTGTACAAAGAAGGGAGAATATAGGAAAATGAGGTTGTTTAATTTTCCTTTTTTGAAGATTCGGAAACGTTAAAAAAATTTTTTTAGTTTGCAATTAGGCCCCCAAAAACCCCTTTAAAAATTTTATCAAAAAGGGGGGAGGCAATTTCGAGACAATACCATTTGTTTAAAAATAAATTAGATTTTTGGTTTCTTAATCTTGCATTATCAACTTTTTTTGCTCGAAAACTTAAAAAATATTTAACGGATACTGTTACAATGGATACTCAGATACCAAAGGTTACTAAACATTTTTTAAACCCCGTTATTCTGTCTCTGAATGTTTGTTATTAGTGAAAAGTATATGCCCAAAAGCAGTTATAAAAATTTTCACTTTTTAATGTACAACCAGAATCTTAGGATTAGATTAAACTCATTTACACTATCTTGCCTTCTTTTATCACAAAATTGTGATAAGTACATAAACTATCATACAATGTTTGAAATTTATTTTAAAAAAACTTGTTTTTATTTATTTACAAAAATTTTTGGTAAAAATACAAAACTTCCAAAAAAATTGACCCTTTAAATAGAAGGCAGTAAAGTGGCGCCATCTATTCTTTCCATATTATATCAGATGATATTAAATCTAATATTACACAATAATTTTAAATATTCTATAGTAGTATCCTTTAATAACCAACAATTTTGTGAAAAAATAAAAAAAAAGTGAATGTTGGAATTTGACATTTGATGATGTCAATTTTATAGATATAACAAAGAATTATGGAAAACCGGCCCTGACCTACTATTCATTGCGCAAATTCCGCGGGGCCAACCCCCTATTCCCGCTGCCCTGCACGCCTGGACAATTTTTTTCACAGTATTGGGTTCCATCACCTTTAAACTTCCCTTGATAATGCCATTTTAATA